>MU223776.1:9950740-9987635 GCA_018584345.1 Thuja plicata
CTATGTCTTTGAACTCTTTCAACAACTCTTGCACTTCACTTGGCAATGGTGTTTGTTCCTTCTTCTTCTCTTCACTAGGCTTAAGCATGATAGCATAGTGTAAACATTCTCCACTCTTTACTGTCTGAAAATACTCTTTACCTCCCTTCAATAAGACATTAGTCTTAGCTAATGTAGACCCCTCATCATCCACAAGTGACTGAATTTTATAGGTGACCCCATCCTTCTTGAAAGAATAGGAATTTTTCTCTCCATCTTGAATTGTTTTCCTATCAAACTACCATGGCCTACCTAAAAGTAGGTGTTATGCATCCATTGGGAGTACATCACATAATATTCTATCCATATACTTCCCTATTGAAAAATTCACCCATGCTTTCTTATTAACAAGAACATGCTGACCCTTATTCAACCATGTTACTCGGTATTGATTTGTATGGAGTATTTTTGTCAATCCTAACTTCCTGACTACCTCCTCTGAGATAATGTTATTAGTAGACCCTGAGTCTATAATCATCTTACAAAATTTCCCAAGAATATTGCATTTTACTCTGAATAGTGCTCTCCTTTGCTTGGCTTCTTCTTTGACCGGTTCTTTAATGAGTATTCTCCTAATCATAAGATTCTCCCCACTTTCTGAATCAAGATTGATTTAAGGGGCTTTACAACTATTATTATCCTCTTGAGCAATGTAATTTACTCTTTTCTCACCATGTGAGGTAGAACCTTTATCCAGTCATCTATAGGCTGGATAGCCTAGTTTATTTCAATGAAAACACTTCATGTTTGCAAAGTGTGAGGCTCTGCCTGAACCTCCAAATTTGCCTCTTCCTCCACCTTGGAATCTTCTTCCTCTATTCATCCTTCCCCTACCACTGGTCTCATTGACTATCTCAGTCAATTTAGCTTCACCTTGGGACATATAGTCATTGCCTCTACCTACAAAGCTGCCTCTTCCTCTATTTCCTTTACCTCTACCTCTTCCTCTTGAGGTCTGATCATGCTTCCTCTTTCTCTTCTCTTCTATCTTAAGAGCCATTTGATAGCATTGTCTCACACTTTTCAAAGTAGCAAGACTCATCTCCTCTTGTATAGACCACTTGAGCCCATTTTGATATCTAGCCAATCTAATGCTTTCATCCTCCACTATCTTAGACCTTAAGCATAACTTCTGAAACTCCTCTGTATATGCTTGGACTTAAAGGTCTTTTTTTCTGAGATTTTGTCTCTTTCTATGCATTTTAACTTCATAGTCATCCGGGAGATAAGTTTGTTTCAACTTTATCAACAGACCCTTCCATGACACAATAGGACTCTTTCCCTCTTTCTCCCTTACATTCTGAACAAATTTCCACCAGGTAAGTGCTGGTCCTCTTAATCTAGACTTAGCCACCTTGATTTTTTGAGCATCAGTCACCCCATCACATTTAAAATGATTCTCAAGGCTGTCTATCCAGTCTAAAACCAAATCAGCATCCATTTGTCCACTAAACAATGGCACACCCTCCAAGGATTTACCACTCAAGGCTTTGAGTGCCTTCAAGGAGGGTTCCTCAGGTAAGACCAGATTAGGGGTAGGTGTTTCTTCATCTAGGTCCCACTCCTTCTGCTTAGCTTCTTTTTCCTCTTTCTGGTCTACCTTATCCTTTACACTATCTGCCTTAGCTCAGACTTCATCCAAGAGTTGCCCCATTTGAGCCAATCTCTCTCTCAGCAACCTGTTATCCTCTTCTTGTTCATCCACTTTCTTGGCCAATTCAGCATTGGTCACCCTCTTTCTTGATGCACTAGACTCCTCACTTGATTCCTTGGTCTGCAACATCCACTAGCTGCACTATTTCTTCTTTTCCCAAATCTTGAACTTGGGCTCTGATACCACTCTGATAGGGAGACTCCTTGTTAACCTTCTGAGTTTTCTTGAAACTCTTCTTAGGCCTCTCCTAGGACCTCTAGCACTTACTAAATCCACCCTCTACCACTTGGAAGAATCAACTCTTCCCCTTCAACCAAGAAGCTACCTATCTTGTCAAATTCACCATTCTTGTGTTCTACAAGAACCTTCCACTCAATCCACTTCAAGCCCTAAACTTACATTTGGATTTGCAGGAGGGTCAGGGCTTCATCATGCTCCATAATTGGATTTCAATCTAGGTTTCAAAGCACCAAGTTGAACCATATTCCCATCGAGTTCTAGATCCCTATCTTTTAGGCCTTGTAGCCCTTTTTGCCAGTTAGGCCTCCTAAATTATAGGACATCACTTTTCTTGTGCAGAAAATCCTAAGAACCCACAAATCTCTTCTATTAGTCTTCAAGTAAAACAAAAACCCATAAGGATTTTCTAGGTCTTAGGGTCCAATACTGTCTGTACACCCTACTTCTTGAAAATGGCTTCTTTCTTGCTTTTAGACCAGTTTGAGGTCTTAGGCTTCAAAACTTGGCATGTTGGATTCTTGGGCACTCCTCCACTTTGGGGAACACCTACATAACATCATTCAATACACCCATGGCCTTCTTGGCTCATGAGAACACCCCTTGCAAATTTTAAACCAACTGTCACTTGCTCTTCTTAATTGGGTTGTGCATGTAGCTCGCCTAGGGAAAGTTATTAAAAATGCTTGCAAGTAATTTCAAAGCTCCATGGACCTAGTCTCCATTACCAAAAGGCCATATAGAACCAATGGTGGGAAGTGGAGTTAGGTCCACATCCTTGCTCCTTGGTCAAAACTGGACAGCAAACTGTCTAAAACTAAAGAATTTACAAACCACAAAATAAAAGTAACTACAAATCAAACTAAGTATATGGAAAGCAATAAAAAAAATGCACAAATGGATTCCAGAGGTCACAGTCACAAATCTAATCCACTTTCATCAACTTTTACTTCTTTTCATTCAAAACTGTCTGCTCTTTGGTATACAGTCCATACATAATAAGTTCAACACCCTCAAATTAGGGTTTCCCACCACATATATACTCTAACTCAAATTTATTTACCCTTGGTTAAACTCCCCTTGGTCTAGACACTGGAATCTTAAGACAACTTAAAATGTTGTCAACAACTTTTGAAAAGTTGATAATGTTTCTATGCAACATTTTTACATCTTTGACACAATTCCACTCTTCTTGTGTTTCAACACTAGTCTGACCTATCCAACCTGAATTAGGCCTTGTAAGATACCTAAGGACCCTAAAGAAAACAATGACATCACCTTGTCATTTGATGACATCATCAGGTACAAATCACTTAATTGAGCCAATTTGAGCTATTTTCACATAACAGAGAGCAGAACTAAAATCTATACTAAGCACTCTTGGTCCACATGACCTTATGCATTTACACTACCCTACAAGAGGGTCTTTCAGACAAACTCAAACCCAAAATGACAAGAAAAACCATCAACTAGCTGGCAGCTCAAAGGTGCTCCTGCACCACCTGTGGACCTATCTTAGGTGCATTTTGTATTACTAGTTCTGTAACCTATTTGGTAGGAACTGGAGTTACCTTTTCTATAGGCACCCTTGATGGATACATATGTCTATCCATAAATACCTACTCAAATGCTTTCTAAGTCTCTTCTCCAACCATATCATACTCTTTATTCATAATATGAAGTGTTCTGGTTATTGCTCTGAGATGAGGTTTTACTAAATCCAATAGTATATCTTTCTCATCATGTGAGCAAACAGGGAGAAGACTTTCTAATGTCTCTTCTCTTATCCTCATATCTTCTTCAATTATTTGCCTCTTTAATAGGTCTATTATGTTCCATACTTTGTCTGGTATGACTGTCTTGAGTTCCAATACTTACTTTTTGAACTTGATCATATGAGATATAATCATTGAATGAATTTCATATTTGTCTATCTCTTGATATTTATTATAGACATTCTTGATAGATTCTAGTCTTCCTTCATTAACAATTATGTTCTTTAGAACTATTAGACTAGGTCTAAATCCTACCTCAGGAGGGGCTTGAGTGTTCTTTACCTTGCTCCTTGTGGTCCTTGACGATGGATGACTTGTAGGAACTTGCTTCTTCCATCTGGTTAACTTGTTGGGTATAGAAGGTGGAGAGGATTCTAGATCAATGGTGGTTGATGGTCCAGATGTACCTTCATTAGATTTCCTCTTTTTCTTCTTAGGCATATCATTATACTTTTCCATTTCCACTTATGTGGGAGTTTTCTCAAGTTCTTTAGCTATCTTAGCTTCCCTAGCTTTGTCTAGGTCTTCTTGTGTAACACCATGAACTTTTAGGATATTTGAATTAATCCTTGATGTCTTCCTTTTGTTGTTTGCACTGTACAAGATAGAATCAACTTGATTTGTCCTTGGGCATAGATACAAGGACTCGTGCATAACCTTCCAAAACATGTTCTTCAACTTCATATCCAAGAGGGTGAATCCATTTTGTTTTAGGCTCAACTACCTCCATGCAAGTATAGTCAGTCTCCACCATGAAGCATATGGTGTCTTTGTATTTCTCAACTATCTTCTTAGGTATCCTAAACCTCTTCTGCATCTTGATCCTAAATTTTTTGATATCTATGTCCATAGAATCCTTCACGCTGCTCTCTGATGTAGCCTTGAGTGATATCTGAGACATAGTAGCTTTACTCTTGTCTAGGTAAAGATTGTAAACTTTACCTACTATGTGAAAGTAGAGATAGATGATCAATGATCCAAACCTGAATATATTTCTCTTGTCATGTTTAATAGCTCGAATGTTGTCAATCAATTGAGCATGCAATATCTCACATATATTATATTGAGTATTATCTTTCACCATCTTTACTCCTGCTAAGACAGTAGCTACAGATACACTATTTAGTCTACTTGTGTGCTAAAATTTGTAACGTAGTATCATGGTGACTAGTTTTATGTCATCTTCCTTAATGGGATCAACTGTCATACCGTGCCTATCACTTCTAGATAAACATGCTTGTTCAACCTTCTTTTTCAAATCTTTACCAGTTGGAAGAATTGGTCTTGTCTTAGGAAGTCCAATCATGTCATGAACTAGGTCTATAGTAATACGGATGGAAGCTTCACCACTCTAATAGAGATCATCATGTATTCTTCTCAACAAGATTCTCAACTATTCTGGCTTGTAAAATTTGTGTGTACTACAATACTCAAAGATAGGGTTATCAGTGAGATGTGTGTATTCATCCTTGAATGAATATTCTGTTTTCATCATTGAAGCCATAAGATTTGCTATGTTGTTGTCTCCAACTATTTCCTTCTTGCAATATATATATATATATATATATATATATATATATATATGCGTGGATATCTTCCATGTGTATGACTCCAAGCCGAGTCTTAGAGAATGCTCCTTCAACATCATATAATATGGACTTGAATGGATGCTTCTTAAAGACAAATCTCTTCCTTTCAGTAATGTCAAAGACTACAGGGGTTGCCATACTCACTTGTTGATTGACTAAATAGGGTTCCACCACAATTTGAATCGACGCGACTACTAGGGTTCCATTTCAACTTGCAATCTATTTACAAATTGATACCTTTGAATGCTTTAATGTTTAGCGCTCATGTTCTCTACAAATTTTATGATCTTAGATGTAAACAATGAGCATAAATGATTGTTTACTGACTTATATAAAAGTTACTGCATTTAATGTTTGCTACTGTACACGGTTTCCATTGAGAGTTTCATACTTTAATCTGAATGAAGTAGAGGCAATGCGTGCATGCATACAACCTTAATTCATGATCACATACATGAATCCATAGGCACATACTCAGAGGTGAGTATACTAGCCACCAAGGGGTTCAGAGCTAGAATAGCTCCCCCTAAGACCATGAAGGTCAACTATATAGAAGTAGAAGGTGCATCCACTGAGGATGCATCTACTACCTTGTTCTCTTCATTATCTTTCTTTACTTCAACCCAAATTTTATCTGAATTATCTTTAGCTTGCACAAAATTAACTTCTCCTAATTCTTCAAAGAGAGACATTTTAGGATTTTCTTGTCTTTGTGTTCTTGACCTGCAAAATCTTGAGATGTGTCCATCTTTTCCACATGAATGATAGTTGATAGGAGGTCTGATGTTATTATTCATCATGTCGTATTGCTTAGCTATGTGACCATTGTAATTACATATCTAACATGTAATATTATGCAAGTTTCTTTGAGGTTGACTTCTCTGATTGTATTGAGTATGATTTATTTGGTTCAGTTGTGACTGAATTCTTTGATTTGTCCTACAATGAATAGCCCTGTGACCAAAATTATTACAACAGTAACAATAACCATTAAAAGTTCTTACTTCTTTACAATCTCTTGCCAAGTGTCCATGCTTTTTACAAGAATAACAAGGTCTATTAACTTGCTTGAGTTCATCTTTAGGTGGTTCAGTTTTAGTCTCTGTAATATTCTCCTCTTTTTTTGCTTCTATAGATGCTTCTTGTGCTTTCTTTGTTTCTTGTATTGAATTGATTTCATTTTGAGCTAGACTGTATCCCATACTAGTGGTATCACCTTTTTACTTTTGTGCATACAGGTGTGATTGAATCAGATCAGAACTTGTGTGTAGTTTATCAATCTTATCTTTTGATACTAATAATTCAGTTTCAATCTTATTCTTGATGTTTTACAACTCCAAGATTTTCATATTAGCTTGCATAAGTTCTTCATCTAACTGTTTACTTTCTTTGGTCTTCTCTTCTATGGATGTTAAGCTATATGTAAGTTGTTCATTAAGATCTTCAATTTTTTCTTTTAAGGACATGTTCTCTTCATTCATCTTCTTGACCATTTTTCCCAAATCATTGGTAGAGAAATCTTTCAGATCTTTCCTTAGTTTCTTGATAAGTGTTTGACAGCCATCAACCTTTAGTTTTAGTTCTTCATTTTCTTTTTCAGATCTGTCTAGATCTTCAAGGGCTGCTTCAAAATTCTTTTTCAGATGTTTTCCTTATGTTGAATCCATGATCTCCTCAAGTGGTTAAAATTTCTTTCATAAGACCAAAGCTTTGATACCAATTGTTAGAAACACTGAGAGGGGGGTGAATCAGTGTTTGTCTATTTATTATATTTCAGCAACTTTAAACATAAACAAAATGTATATCAATTAAAGCTTAATACAAGAACACATAACACATGATATGATTATGGGGAAACCTTGATCAGAAGAAAACCCTGGTGGGAATTAGTACCCAAAAATAATCCACTAGTACAATGAACTTGTTATAGTTCCTTTGCCCTGTTAGGGGTAGTATTTACAATGCAAGTACAATGACCTAGTTAGGAGTCTGACCCTGTTAGGAGTCTTTTACAAATAACCCTATTAGGGGTGAGGACTCACTGTCCAAGAAGCTCACTACTCAGGAGGATGAAGGCTACAACCTCCTTGATAATAGATATACACTATATCCAAAAGTGAAATGTTATATGTGACACAATTGTCTGATCAGTTCCAGTTATACATTGATGCTCTTATACTCTAAAAGAGATTTATCTCATTCTGATAGCTTATTTTGTTCTTTTATATCCCTTCTCTTCATATTCGACGACACTCTCTAATACAAATTTGTATGATATATATATGTGTGTGTGTGTGTGTGTGTGTATATATATATACATACATACATATATATATATATATATATATATATATATATATATATATATATTTTTNTATATACATACATACATATATATATATATATATATATATATATATATATATATATATATTTTCATGCTTGAATAGACGCAACCATAAACAAGACCTTAGTCGGCCCAAAAAAAATATTCACAACACTTCCAAAAAACTTGGTTTAAGCATGTTTACAATAGTAATTAAGAAATGATTACAAACATACTATAATAGCTACTTGGCCTTTATATAATAAAATATTATACACTGATCCAAAAAGTGAAGTCAGCTTCATACTCTATTTTCTGAACTACTAGTATCATTGTTCTTGCTGTAACTTATCTGTACTAACATATCTAACCATGGGTGTCTAGGAAAAACAAAAAAACATACCATAGCACTTAAGTATGAATGCGCATATCCTAATGTGATCGTATGCACGTGTTTTGGTGCATTGATCGACTACAAATCACTATTCTATCCTGACTTCTATACTTAGTCAATTTTCACTTCATAGTTTGTTGTCAAACTTTCATATGACTTTGTTTCCAAAATGACAAAAAAAAATAAGTCATATACACTCTAGGAGTCAACTTTCCAATAATTATATTTATATTTCTTCATGTTGTTCTTATATATGGAATAATGAGATTAACTAATATAATTCTGACACAGAGCCCTTGCTTCTCTACTTTTTATTGATAGGATAGATTCCTCAATCCAAGAACCAAGAAAAGGACTCTAACATCCCAATTTTGACCCCATAGGGTATAAGGTAATTTTTTTTATTAGGTTCCATATCCACCTTACTTCAATTGGTTCAAAACAATCAAACCCTTAGGTTTGTTTTAGGGACTCCAAGTGACTGTTAAGGATACAATCACTTACTTAGGATTGATGTGCTTCCCAAGATCCAAGGTAATTAAAGGGATCTAAAATGGTATTATCTAGGACAACATGGCATGAAACAACCATTGTTTATGCACTTCCTAACTTCTGATGTATACATGCTTCACAAAGACTCCTAATCCTTGTAGCCCTTCCTGGACTATGTTTCCCAATTTACTCCTTGTTTCTCGAAAGAACCCAACCAAATAGTAGTTTATTCTAACACCCTTTATATAGTTACAAAACATCCTTAAGAGGATTTATCTAGATCACAAGACAAGGGTCTCAACCCACACTTAGAGTAGGAGGCCTAATTGTCCTAATTAGGATTAGTTTACAAATGAAGTGCTCTACAGTGATGTTGCCCCACTAATCCAACAAGTTGTATATTTTTTCACATGAAGGAGCCACAAAATCTAAAGTTATAGCCTTTGGTTAATCATCCAACTGAAGATATAAAACCTTTATCTCAATTATACACAGTGGCCACATGGAGATTTCCACCTAGGGCCTCAAATTTCTCCTTGCTCCCAATTGGAACCTTAAAAATAGCACCAGATTCCTACATTAAATTGGTCATAATTTCATTTCCTCTAGGTCCATTAAAAATCAATGGTGGATTTACAAGTTATGTCCATTTGTTTCCCAAGCCCTAGGTATGATGCCTATATAGACCACCATTGAGTAAAATGATGTTTCACCCTCCAAATAGTGTATTATGACCTCAGAATTATTGCATATGAAAGGTAAGAGACAACACAACAATCCCAACTTGAAATCAGAATATTAAAACATTTTATAGGGTCGTGCATGGTTTTTGAACACTAAAAAATGCAAGAAATTCTTAGTCTTATTCAATCTCGAGATGCCAAATCATTACAATGTCATCTCTTCATGTTGGGGAGATTTTATTCATCATTTTTTTGTCTTCCCCAATATTCCCTAACCAATTTTGAACTATGGTGACCATTGAATGCAAAATACAACTTTTTGTGAAAAGCAGTCATTAGAAACTTTTACAAAAAGTTGTCAAACATGACATTTTTGCATCTCGATGACTTTGAGTCATCTTAGAATATCTATAAATATCCTAAGGTACATCAAAAAACATTTATGACTCTCCTAATTACCCCGAAGCCCATATGTGCATGATGTCTCATAGACTTGCCAAATCAATGTCATTGGGTTACAAGGTGGGGTCTTTATTGAAAACTAAAAAAACTTGTTACAAATAGATTAAGGATGAAGTCCTCATTCATTTGTAGTATTATGACCTTCCTCCTCTTTCTCATGTAGTGCCCTTGCACCATAATCCCAAGATGAATGAATCTCAAGTCCACTTGAGATGAGTTCTTATAGAGTAGTGACATATGATTTGATCTGATTCTCATCCATCCAAATATATTTAGAGTCTGGTTTTCCTTTCCAATTAACCTGATATTGTTTGTACTCCCTTCTCATTGTCTTCTTCACAACTCTTTTGTCCAATACCTTTTCAAGTTTGGGTGGCTCATGTTTAGGAAGATCTAAATTATCTACATCTTCAAGGACTTTTTTAAGTCACCTACAGTCATATCACCTTTGAAAGGGGTTAGATTGCAAAAATTAAAAATTGGATATATACCAAGATCTGGTGGGAGTTGTATTTTATAGTCATTGCTTCAAAATTTCTTCAGAACTTTACATGGACCTACTTTCCTTTGAATCAATTTGGTTTGTTTTCCCTTTGGTAGTCTTTCCTTTTTCATATTTCCTCATACCAAGTCTCCTACATCAAAATGTACTTCTCTCTTCCTCTAATATATGTGTTCCTTGTACTTGTGTGAAGATTTTTGTAATTGTGCTTTGACTAATTCATGTACTTCTCTAATTTCTTTAGCAAATCTTTCTCCATCTGCACTTATTAGACCAATTTGAGGGATTTCTCTCAACTCAAGCACTCCTCTTGGCTATAATCCATACACAATCTGAAAAGGTGACTTCCAAGTGCTTCTATTCATAGTGTCATTGTAGGAAAAATAACATTTGGGTAATAATAAATCTCACTTCTCACCATGTCATCTTTTAAGGCATCTCAACAAGTTACCCAAAGATCTATTGACAACCTCTGTTTGACCATCCATTTCTGGATTATAGGCTGATGAAAAGGATAGATGTTTTCCAAGTTTCCTCCACTCCAAAAGTGACCCACAAATTTGGCATCCCTATCAAACACTATTTTTAAAGTAATCCCATATATTCTTTCTACTTGTTTGAAAAATAGATCTTCTATGTAGAATGCATCACTAGTGGATCTACATGAAAAAAGTGAACCATTTTACTGAATCTATCCACTATAAAAAAAAACACGCTCTCAAACCACTTTTGTGTTCTAGGTAATCGCATCACAAAATACATAGACACACTCTCCCAAGGTCTTGAAGGAATGTGTAAGTGATGATAGAGACCTACATTAGTAATTCTTCCTTTTTTTTCTTTTTGACATATAGTACATGCATCAAAAAATATTCTTACTTCAACTAGTAACTTTGGAAAAAAATAGTGCCTTCTTACCAATTCTAGTGTCTTGTCCAATCCTAAGTTACCTTCCATAGCCTCAGTGTGTTTTTATTTGATGATATTAGTTCTCATTAAACACCTTGGTATGAACAATTGTCCACCTTTTAAGAGAACTTCATCCTGTAACAAAAAATCAAAAATTCTACATAATATTTGTCATCAAAATCAGTACACACCTTGTAAATTTATTTGAAGCCTTTATCTGTAGCATACATATCCTTCACTGCACCAATCCCAACCCTCTCTAACTGAATTTATGATATGGTTAGAACCCCTCTACTTAGTGCATCTACTACATTATTTGTCACTCCTTTCTTTTTTTTAATGGAGAATGGTTAGGCTTGTAGGGATTCTACCCATTTCTTATGCCTATGGCTTAATTTTTCTTGACTATTTATGAAACTTAGTGCTTAAATTATCTGTATAAACCATAAACTCCTTTTGCAATAAATAGTGTCCATTTTTTTAAAGATTTTAGTAAAGCATAAATTTTGAAGTCATAGGATGAGTACTTTATTTTGGCTTTATTTAGTTTTTCACTAAAGAATTCTATAGGTCTACCTTCTTGGATTATAATTTCTCCTATGGAGACATGGCTACCATCACATTCAATCTAAAATACCTTGTTGAAATACAAAAATACAAGGACTGGCTATTGTGCTACCTTTTTCTTGATAGTTTCAAACAACTCATCTACTTCCTTTCTCCATCAGAACCTACACTTTTGACCACCTTTTATGGTATCAAACATTGGAGCACATATTTGACTAAAGCCTCTTATAAATTTCCTAAAAAATGTAGATAGCCAATGAAAACTCCTCACTTCTTCAATAGTCCTAGGAGTAGGCCAAGAGAGTATTGCATTTACCTTATCCTGATCCATTTTCAAATTATCTTTGCAAATTACAAATCCAAGGTAGGTTAGTTCCTCTTGCATGAACAAACACTTTCTCATATTGATCAACAAATTTTCTGCATTCAATTTCTTCAAAACAATGTCTAGGTGCCTCAAATGTTCTTCCCTTATCTTGCTAAAGATTAGTATATAATCCAAGTATACTATCACAACTTTCCTTGAAATATTTCAAGACTTCATTAATGAGCCTCATGAATGTACTAGGGCCATTAGATAGCCCAAATGGTATAGCCTTCCATTCATACAACCCTTCATTTTTTTCAAGGTTTTCTTCCAGTCATCCCCTCGGTTGATTCTAATTTGGTGGTAGCCACTCTTTAAATCAATTTTAGAAAACCATTTTGCACCCCGTAAACAATCAAGTAAATATTCTATCCTAGGAATTGGAAACCTATACCTAATAGTGATTTTGTTGAGGGCCCTTCAATAAATTCAAATCCTCCAAGTACCTTCCTTCTCTGGTGCCAAAATAGTAGGGACTGCACACGGACTGAGACTTTTCCCAATGAGACCAGAATCAAGAAATTCTTGAATTCCCTTTTCCATCTCTTCATTTTTTGTGGTGTGAGTTTGTATGCAGGATTATTAAGCAATGTAGCCCCTGGGTGAATTCAATACAATGGTTGGTCTCCCTTATTGGTGGAAAATTCCTTGGTATTCCATCAACAACTATACACTTTTATTTTTCAATCATCTTGTTTACTTCTTGATTGATATCTTCTACAATAGGATTCTCTTCTATTTTTGGTATTGGGATCAAAGAAAAGCATATTCCTTCTTCCTTATTTATCTCCTTAAGGAATTCTTTCCATTCCATCACCATAACTTTAGACTCACTTTCCTTGTGATCTTCATTATTTTCTGTCAGAGGTGGCAATTCAATAAATTTTCAATTCTTTCTGATAGAATAGATTTTTCTGAATCCATCATGATGTGACTTGAGGTCATACTAACATGGCCTTCCTAAGAGAAGATGAAAAAATTCATTTTTCCAATATCAAACAAAATCTTATCTCTTTATGCACGTATTTTGAACTCTACCCATGACTGATCCTCTACAAGGGTTTATTGTCCCTTTGTGAGCCAAGACACATTATATGGGTATGGATGAGGTACCCTTCTTTGTTTCAAATTCTCTGCCATTTATAAGGACACAAAAATTGTAGTAGATCCTAAATCAGCCAAAACATTACATACCTTTCCTACTAATTTTCAAGTGGTACAAAAGATATCCTTTCTTTGAGGTGCCTCCTTGGGTGCTAGTACATTCAGAAAAGTCTTCCTCATCATGAGTGCCTCTCCTTGTTCTGGATACCCATATGAGTCATGGACTTTGGCAATCTAATTCTTGTGCTATATTAGTTCCCCTTTCTCCATGAAAACTAGTTCTTACCTTGTCTATACATCTTTTAGCAATATTTCACTCTTGATTGTAATTAAAACACCTTATGGTTCCTGCTCCTCTTCCTAGACATCTACCTCTAAAATTAGGCCTTCTCCGTCTAAAATTTCATCTGTTGTTGTTATCATTCCTTGAGTGATCTTGAATGGTATCTCCTTGGAACCAATTTGGTCCCCTTAATCTAAAGTTTTCTATTCCTCATGACTGTCTACCTCTTCCCTTATTTTTTTTCTCTTATCTTCTTTTATATTTCTCTTCCACCTTTAATGCTAACTGATAGTGTTTTTGGATAGTTTCAGGGCTTAGGAGATTCAAATCCTCTTTTATAATCCATCAAAGGCCATTTAGATATCTTGCTACACTTAGGCTCTCTTCTTCCCTTTGTTTAGACTTCATACTCAATATTTGGAACTCTTTGGTATAAGTACACACATCCATCTCCTTTTGTCTAAGATTATGTCTTCTTTTCTACACTTAGACTTCATAGTCCTCTAGTACATAGGATTCTTTAACTTTTGAAATGATCTTCTTCAAAGAGGTTATAATCTCTCTTCCTTCCTTTACTCTTTCTCCTTGGAAAAAATTCCACCGTGTCAAGGATACTCCCTTCATCTTTGACTTTGAAACCTTTACTTCCTGATTGTCAGCAATGACTTCACATTGAAAAAAGTTATTCAAGGACTCAATCTAGTCCATCACTCCATGGACATCCATCTTCCCACTAAATATGGGAAGGTATGAATTTTGGTCCATGGTTCTTCTCTCCACATACTACAGGGCATTCTCTAGGTACCTATTCTCCACAAGAATCTCCTCTTCTTCTTGCTCTTGGGAATTTTCCACTTCTCCCTCTTCTACTCTCTTTAAGCCTCTAGGTTCTTCTCTTCCTAGTCTACCCTCCAATATTTCTATCAAGTGTCTAAGCTGACGGTTCTCCTCAATATTATATTGCACCATTTTGGAAAGCTATGGATATGTCAAATTTGGAGGCATGTTTCTAGCCCCACCTTCTGGTTCCTTTGCTAACATGTACAATATTCCTTCCCAAAATAACTCTCCTACGCTCTGATACCAATCTAATGCAGATATATTGCTTCTCTACTCTTTTTACATATGATAGTTTCCTCAATCCAAGAACCAACGATGGGACTCTAACATCCCAATTTTGACCCCATAGGGTGTAAGGTACTTTTTTTATCAGGTTCCATATCCTCCTTACTTCAATTTCTTCCAAAACAAAATCAAACCCTTAGGTTTTTCTTAGGGACTCCAAGTGACCCTTAAGGATACAATTGATTACTTAGGCTTGATGTGCTTACTAGTGCATAGAACCTCCCATTTTGATGTGTTGAAGTGTGTTAGGGTTGGATTAGTTGTTTTTGTGTGGATTGGAATAAGATCCAATAGGTTAGATACACTTTTGTTCAACTTCATGTTTGTAAGAGCCAATAGTGCTCATTAGGTGATTTAGGGTCATTTTGGCCTAAAATAGGGAAAAAATGATATTTTGTTGTAATTTGGGTTTGGTGTGTGTTTTAGGACCCTAAATGTTCTAATCAAAGTCATAGAGGTCAATCATGACTATCGAGTTGACAAAAGAAGTCAACTTGCTCAAAATATAAAAGTTGCTAGCAACTTTGAAAAGTGGCTTGAGCAAATTTTGCAACTTCTTGACAAGAAGTTGGTAAAACAAGTTAGAGTAGTTGTAACTACCCATTCTCGATATATGAGCATGAATTTGATGATTTGGACAGGTTAATGAAATTTTGGATTCCAACATTGATTTTGTGAACCCCTCTATGGATGGTTTTGACTGTATTCTTGTGAAATACAGAGCTTTATGCATTCTATACTATTCTGTATGGATTGGCAAAGGAGATTGGACCCCATGGGGGTGTAGAGTTTCAAAATAGCTTTCATTTCCATATCTTATTTTTCTTTGAAATTATTGTAGTGTAGGGTTGTGTAATTATTAAGGTCACTGGTCTGCAAGTGACATTCCTAGTGTTGCAGAGTTAGAAATGGCTCCAACCTAAGAACCCACCAGTGGAATTGACTAAAACCATGGGGGAAGTAGTGTTAGGGTCTATAAATAGGGATTTTTATTTTTTTTTATTTTGTTGCAATGGATTTCCTAGACCAAGTTTGAAGCCCTATGACTGACTGTTAGGAACAGGTGAGTGAGGATAGGGATAAGAAGGATTTGGCACGAGCACCCATAATCTTGGGGAAAGGAGTTAGTGGAATTTTCAAAAGCCCTAAATAGTCTTCTTTAAGATTCAAAAGGTGGTGGATGGTGAAACGAAGGTTGAAGGTAAATTTGATAATTGTTTGTGCTGAATAGTCCACAGGCCTAAATAATAGGCTAAAAACTAGGAATTGATGAATAATAGGGTTGTGGGTGCATCCATAGGTCAGGGTTTTGGATTCTGATAGAGGTGATAGATACCTTGAAGATTTACAAGGTCTTATATGTGGTTTTTTGGGATTTTTTGGAGTACTATCCAAAAAATAGTGAATTTTGACCTACTAGGAAATAGGGCAATTAGGCCTCCTAGTGAGTTTGACACCAATTGGATTGGTAAAGTATCTTGAAGTGTGAGTAAGGTTTTAGAATTAATTTTAATAGACCAATGACATAGAAAAGATTCTATGGGATGTATGGGAAGATCCTAAGCTAGGGTTTTGGGATTCTAGGAGGAAATCTAGTGAGGAAGTCTAGGTAATTGATGAACTAGTTGGACTAGTTAAGCATAGAAACTTTGAATTCTTCAAATAGATCAACTATACCTTGGAGGAGAAGTTGGTAGGGAGGGTCTTGGGGATCCTATTTGGAGAATAATTCAAAAGGAAATAACCATTGGATGGTTAGGAGTTAAAGAGAAGCATATTAAGGAGAGAAATCACTAGAGTACCAAACCCTTTGCATCAAAGTGGTATCAGAGCCCAAATTTATTGAAGTTTGTGTATGTCTATAGGGGAGGAGATTCAAGAGGTTGATAGCATGCCTCCTAAGGCAATGAGTAGGGCTGCCATTGTGGAATTTGTTTAGGGCATCTTGGAGAAGGCTAGTGTGTCTGAGACAAAGAGTAAAAAGAAGATTATTGAATGGGGAGATGAGAGTGATGAGGATGTTGAAAGTCAAACAGAAGAGTCATCTAACAAAGGTAAAGAACCTGAGATGGCTAAAGAACAAAAATTATTCTTGGATGCCTTTAAGTCCCTTAACAATGATAGTATGGAACATATAATATATTACTGTGGCAACCTGAATGGAGAAGAGTTTTTGGATTGGCTAGAGGCCATTGACAACCAGTTTTATAACAATGAGGTATCAGAAGAAAAGAGGGTCAGCTATGCCAAAGCTAGACTCAAAGGATCTGCATTGGTCTAGTGGAACATGATGTAGGATGATAGGGTAACTAGTGGGAATAAAAATATAGTTTCTTTGGAGAGAATGAAAATCAGATTGAGGGCACAATTCTTGCCTACTGATTATGAAATCCAAATGTACCAAAAGTTGCAGAACTTAAGACAAAAGGAGATGACTATAAGTGCTTATACTGAGGAGTTTCACAAACTAAGTCTAAGGGCTAGAAGACATGAAGAAAAAATGGATAAGGTGGCAATGTATCTCAATGGGTTGAGACAAGGGATAAAAGATGAAATTAGCATGATGGCTCCTGACAGTATGCACAAGTGTTTTCAGTTAGCCATGAGAGAAGAGGATAAGGATAGAAGGAGGAATGAATTCCAGGAAATAGGAAGAGGTGATAACCATAACATAGGTTTTAGAGGTAGGAGTAACTTTGGTAGAGTACAGAGCCCTAATAGACAAGAAGATAGTCATTCTATGGATAACAGTGGAGGTAATCAGTTTAGAGGATCATTCCAAAGAGGGGGATATAGAGGAAGAGGACCACCAAAAGGAAGATTTCAGCCCCAAGGAAGATCTAATTTAGTCTTTACTGGCAGATGTTATAACTGCAATCAAGTGGGTAACACAATGGGTAGGTTTCCTAAAAAGGCTACCTCATCTTCTATGGGAGATAGGAGGAATCAATTGGTTCAAGAAGATGATACACAAAGTATCACTTCTCCCATTTCCAAGGAAGGGCTAGTAATGGATGGAGAGAACCTAATGCTAAGAAGAACTTTTTTGAAGGTACCTAACACTATAGAGCCACCTCACAGAAATAATTTTTTTAAGAAAACTTGTAGGTCTCATGGGAATATTTTCAAAGTGATAGTGGACTCTAGATCCACTGAGAATATAGTATCCACATAGATGGTGGACAAACTAAAATTAAGAAGGATAACTCATACCACACCCTATAAAGTTTCATGGTTGAACAAGGGTCAACAAATAGTGGTAGATGAACAAACCTTGGTGGATTTTCAAATAGGTGAATATAAGGACAAGGTCCTATGTGACATATTTCCCAAGGATGCATGTCATCTTTGATGCAATGTGGGCAATCGGAAGCTTGCAAAGGTCTCCCAATAGGGTAAGGTACCCTAGGTTGTTTTCTTAGTGATGGTCATAAGGCTTTACACTTATCACAAATATAAAAGAAGGACTGATTCAAGGTTCTCACAACCCCAAAATGCCAAGGGTAACCTAATCACTAGGTTTACCAATCCTCCAATACCAACTATCTAGGTTGGTCTTATAAGCCAAGTGACCCTTATTCATAGGAATACCCCCCAAAGTGACATGTAGAACTAGGGGTGACCTATGGTTGAAGGTATGGTCTATTTAGGTCCCTACTTATTAGTTCCAATGGTTCTTTCACTTAAAGACAACTCATACACCATGTTTGCTTCACAAACCTATGTCTTTGCTTATAGCCTTTTCCAGAGGGAATTTTTATCTAATCTGAGATTATCCACAAAACTACAAGAACTAATTAGGTTTTTAGATACCCTTTATGACCAAAGACTTTGGACTAAAGCCTTGGAACTTGGAATTGAAAAGAAGGAAGAATGGTGAACCAATTTGCTCTACTAATTGGCCCTAATTAGGCCCCCAATTACACAAGTACCTTGTATATACATCCGATTCCCAAAATGACTATTGGATCATGTGAGGGGATGCATAAGTTTCCTCTCCTCTAACCTAGAGCCTCTGATAAACCCCAAGACAAAAGATATGACTGCTATCCTAAATTAGGATAGGTGCATACATGTGCATATACACCTAGGGCATAAATTCATTTCCACTTACCTACAACTTGAGAACCCTATCTTGAAAAATGTTGAAAATCATCCTAAGAAAAATATTTCCACCAAGGGGCATTAGATTCCCATGATGGAAAGTGGAGATACACCTAATTCTTCTCAAAACCCTAAATTATGTCCTACAATTCAGGCAGTGGGTTTGTAAAATCTATAACTTGAAAACTATAATCGATCAAGGCATGAAACCAAAAGAAAAAGGAAGAAGACTCAAAAAACTATCCTCCTATGTCAGATTCACATGCTTCTCTGACCATACTTATCTATACATGATGACTGTCTGCTTTAGAATGCAAGAAAATGGTTATATTTTATTGATTTCAAAATAGTAAGTGCATCATTATCCTACCACCCACCTGAAAGGGCTATTGTAGGCACTCCCAATAGTTAAAAACCAATTTTGAACCAACTTGAGTGCTTGGGAGTCTAATTCAAAAAGTTGTTAAGTTTGTTCAAAAGTTGTTTGTCAACTTTTGAACAACTTTTGCATTTTATGCATTTTTTCAAATCTAGTGGCCAAATTTGGTCAAGATGTTATTGATATGATCCCTAGTGGATCCAAACCCTAAAAACTCAAAAAAAAACTATTTCTAGGGCTTGGTTTCATAAGTGACTCATAGTGACCCAAGGGCTTATATTGTGCCAATCTTGGTGCTATGGTCTTACATGGTGACCCAATGACTAACCCTAGAGTGTTTGAAGTTTTTAAAGGCCTCTTAGGACCTTGAATGAACCCCAAGGGTCCATAGGAGCATGTAGTTTTGTTTGGGTTCTCCTACACCATACTCCCCATGAGATGAGAACTCAAGTTCCCACTTGAGGATAGTTGAGTAATAGTGGTGCCATGTTGGTTGATCTGGTCTTCAGAAATCTAGGTAGCATCTTTGGAAGGAATACTTTTCCATTTAACTAAGTACTACATGTATTTGTTCTTTCTTGTCTGCTTCAAGACTTTGGTGTTCAAAATGGAGTCCAATTCCACTAGCTTGCTTGGCGAGAGATTGGTGACATAGTCTTCATCATTCAAACCTATCTGGTTGCTTTGATCATTTGGTTGATCTGTTGTGCCCTTATAGGGAGTTAGGTCTGCAACATTGAAAATTGGAGAATTTTTCAAAGTGGGAGGAAGAGAGATCTCATATGAATTCTCACCCATTGTGTTAAGGATATTGCATGGTCCAAATTTTTTGATGTGAAGTTTGGAGTATCTACCCTTAGGGAGTCTCTCTTTCCTTAAGAATGCCCATACTTTGTCTCCAACTTTGAAGTGGATTTCCCTTCTTCTTTTGTCTACATGTTCCTTGTATTTCAAAGTTGATTTTTGGAGTGTTTCTTTCACTTCATTCTGCACCTTTGTTATAAGTTCTGCCAGTTCTTGTCTTTGAGCACTGATTTTGAAATCAGATGGAAGTTCTACTAGATCCAATGGTCCTTTGGGATGAAGGTCATATACTTCTTGGAAGGGGGTCTTTCCTGTTGACTTCTTGGGGCAAGATTACATCTCAACTCTGTGCATATTGTTTGGTTAGGCATCTTAGGAGATTGCCTAATGATCTGTTTACTACCTCAGTCTGTCCATCTATTTGTGGATGATAGGCAGAGCTGTAGGTTATCGTAGTGCCAAGTTTCTTGAAGAGTGTCCTCCAAAAAAGGCCTTTAAATTTCACATCCCTGTCAAATACAATTTTTTGAGGCAAACAATGGATCCTAACTACCCCTTTAAAGAAAAGATGTGCAATATGGGAAGCATCATTGGTGCTTTTACATGGTACAAAATGGACCATTTTACTAAACCTATCTACTATCACAAAAACACTATCAAACCCTTGTTTTGTTCTAGGAAAACCCATGAAAAAATCCATTGAGATTGATTCCCAAGGCCTAGAGGGAATTGGTAGATGTTGATATAACCCCTGATTTGTTGACACTCCTTTTCCTTGCTGATAGATGGCACAAGTTTCAATAAAATTCTTGACATAATTGTTCATCCTTGGCCAAAATAGCTTCTTTTCACCATGTTTTTGGTCTTGTCAATGCCAAAGTGTCATCCCAGTCCATCACAATGCTTCTCCCTTATTATATTTTTCCTCATTGAGAATTTGGGAATGCAGAGTTGAGCTCCTTTGAATAGGAGTCCATTCTAAAGTAGGTATTCAGAAAAATCAATATGGTATCTTCCAACCATCTCTGTAAAAAATTAAAAGATCTCTGCAAAATCAGGGTCATCATGGTATAGATGTTTAAGGGAATCAATTTCCAGACTTTGGAGTTGGAGCTCTTCAACTAGACCCACTCTTCTACTAAGTGCATCAACAACTTTGTTTGCTACACCCTTCTTCTATTTGATGTTGAAGGTGTAGGCCTGCAACTATTCTACCCATTTGAGATGTCCGACAGAGATTTTCTATGGTGAATTAAGGAAGCTCAATGCATGATTGTCAATGTATACTAAAAACTCCTTGGGAATTAGGCAGTGCCTCCATTTCTTCCATTCATCTCCTGGTTTGATCCTTATCTGATGGTATCCAGACTTTAAGTCTATCTTAGTGAAATAGCAAGCACCTCCTAGTTGATCCAGTAGATCCTAAATTCTTGGCATGGGAAATCTATATCTTATAGTGATCCTATTTAGGGCCCTGTTGTCAGTGCACAATCTCCATTTTCCATCCTTTTTGGGGGCCAGAATTGAAGGGACAACACATGGACTAAGACTCTTTTGGATGAGTCCCTTCTCTAGAAATTCATTCACTTTTTTTTCTATCTCAGCATGCTAGACTGGAGTCATCTTGTATGGGGCTTTTTTAGGCAAGGAGGAGCCGGGGATTAAGTCAATTTGGTGACTAATATCTCTCAAGGGAGAGAGGATTGTGGGAAGATCACTGATAGTGACAACACTATAATTTTTAAGAAAATCCTTGGCTTCATTTGGTGTAGGACCATCCTTATCAGATCTGATTTTATCCTTAGGTTTGGATATTAAAACATATGCCTCATTTTTAGACTCACTCCATACTTTAAGCATTTCTTTTCCTCCCATGGTTATGACAGTAGACTCCTTCTCTATTTTAATGTTAGGCAGGGGCTTCATAGTGAAAGTTTTCCCATCTCTAATGATGGAGTAGGTATTTTTCTTACAGTGGTGGGTATCATCAACATCATACTACCAAGGATTTCCTAAGAGGATGTGGGATGCATCCATCTCAACTAAATCACAAAGAACCTTGTCTTTAAAATCTGAGATTGAAAACTCTACGCAAGCTTGTTCAGTGACTAAGGTTTGCTAAGCCTTTGTAAGCCAAGACACATGGTAAGGAAAAGGATGAGGTTTCTTAGGGAGGTTTAACTTCTGTACCATTTCACAAGAAACCATATTTTCAGTGGAGCCAGAATCAATAAGCAATTGAAATACCTTTCCATTGCATTTTATCTTTGTTCGGAAGAGGTTCTTTCTTTGTGGAGGCTCTTGGCTTTGTGGAACTTGGAGGAATACTTTCCTTATCATCAAGCATTTTCCTCCTTCTGGATCTAGGTCCATTTGATTTGAATTGTCTTCCTTGATGTCCTCTTGGATGAGTTGTGCTCTCCTTTCTCCACCATTGTTGTTGTTCCTCTTTTCAGGAGACTTGCCTCCATGATGTCCCAATTGGTTTCAATAGTAGCACCTCAATGGTCCATTTTCTCTACCACTATTTGTTCTTCCCCTATTGAAGGGTCTTCTCCCTCTATAGTTGCATTTGGAATTTGTATCATTGTTTTCTTTATCTCCTTGTTCAGGGGTCCTGCTGCCATTACCACTGTATTGTCCTCTATTCCAAGAGGTTCCTCTACCCCTAAAGTTCTTCCCACTTTCATTACTCTTTCCCTTTCCAAAGTCCTTCTTTCTCTTCCAATTTTCCTCTACCTTGAGTGCCATTTGATAGAAATTTTTCATTATTGTAGGTTAGTGTAGGCTTATTCCTCTTGAATGGATACTTTCAGACCATTCATGTATCTTGTCAATTTTTCTTCTTCATCTTTTGCCACATTTGTCTTCATACACAACTATAGGAACTCCTCAGTGTATGAGCCTACATCCATGTCCTTTTGTTTTAGAATTTTCTTCTTCCTATGTATTTGTACCCCATAGTCTTTAGGCACATAGGTCTCCTTGACCAATGCAACCATTCTATTCCATGAAGAGATCATACTCTTTCCATTCTTCACCCTCTCTATTTGGGTGAAGTTCCACCAAGTTAGGGCTTCTCCCTTCAACTTGGATCTTTCCATCTTCACCCTCTACTTCTTAGGGATGTCCTCACACTCAAAAAAACTTGTTAGGGCCTCTATCTAATCTAAGGCCAAGTCTACATTCATCTTTCCATTAAAAGTTGGCAAATCCAACTTCTCATCCATGGTTCTTCTCCCCATAGATTTCAAGGTATCTGTGAAAGGTCTCTTATCTATAGGAATATTCACATCATGATCAGGGTTTTCACTCTCTAAATCACTCCCTACTTCACCACCAGACGTGTCTCCCTTTCCCCTCTCTACCTTGTTTTCCAACTCTTGGATTCTTCTTTTCAATGCTGCATTTGCTGCTCTTTGTTCTCTCACCATCTTTGCTAACTCAATGTTTGTGACCCTTGAAGGAATATCCTCATCCTCAAGAGTAGGCATAGCTCTGATACCACTTGATGTAGATTTGGGAAACCAGAAGCTTGCAAAGGTCTCCCAATAGGGTAAGGTACCCTAGGTTGTTTTCTTAGTGATGGTCACAAGGCTTTACACTTATCACAAATTTAAAACAAGGACTGATTCAAGGTTCTCACAACCCCAAATTCCCAAGGGTAACCTAATCACTAGGTTTACCAATCCTCCAATACCAACTATCTAGGTTGGTCTTATAATCCAAGTGACCCTTATTCACAAGAATACCCCCCAAAGTGGCATGTAGGACCAGGGGTGACCTATGGTTGAAGGTATGGTCTATTTAGGTCCCTACTTATTAGTTCCAATGGTTCTTTCACTTAAATACAACTCATACACCATGGTTGCTTCACAAACCTATGTATTTGCTTATAGCCTTTTCTAGAGGGAATTTTGATCTCATCTGAGATTTCTCTACACAAATACAAGAACTAATCATGTTTACAGATACCCTTTATGACCAAAGACTTTGGATTAAAGCCTTGGAACTTGGAATTCAAAAGAAGGCAGAATGGTGAAACAATTTGCTCTACTAATTAGCCCTAATTAGGCCTCCAATTACACTACAAGTACCTTGTAGATACATCCAATACCCAAAATAACTATTGTATCATGTGAGGGTATGCATAAGTGTCCTCTCCTCCAACCTAAAGCCTCTGATCAATCCGAAGACTAAAGATATGACTGCTATCCTAAATTAGGATAGGTGCATACATGTGCATATACACCTAGGTCAATTCTTTTCCACTTCCCTACAACTTAAGAACCCTATCTTGCAGAATGTTGAAAATCATCCTAATAACAATCTTTCCACCAAGGGGCATTAGATTCCCATGGTGGAAAGTGGAGATACACCTAATTCTTCTTGAAACCCTAAATTAGGGCCTACAATTCAGGCAGTGGGTTTGTAAAATATATAACTAGCAAACTATAATTGATCAATGCATGAAACAAAAAGAAAAAGGAAGAAGACTCAAACCACTATCCCCCCATGTTAGATGCACATGCTTCTCTAGTTGTACCTATCCATACATGATGACTGTCTTCTTCAGAATTCAAGAAAATGGTTATATTTTATTGATTTAAAAATAGTAAGTACATCATTAGCCTACCACCCACCTAAAAGGGCTATTGTAGGCACTCCCAATAGTTACAAACCAAGTTTGATCCAACTTGACCCTTTGGGAGTCTAATTCAAAAAGTTGTTAAGTTTGTTCAAAAGTTGCTTGACAACTTTTGAACAACTTTTGCATTTTATGCATTTTTTCAAATCTAGTGACCAAATTTGGTCAAGATGTTATTGATATGATCCCTATTGGATCCAAACCCTAAAACTCAAAAAAAAGTTATTTCTAGGGCTTGGGTTCATAAGTGACTCATAGTGACCCAAGGGCTTATATTGTGCCAATCTTGGTGCTATGGTATTACATGGTGACCCAATGACTAACCCTAGAGTGTTTGAAGTTTGTAAAGGCCTCTTAGGACCTTGAATGAACCCCAAGTGTCCATAGGAGCAGGTATTTTAGTTTGGGTGCTCCTAAAAAAATCTTCTTTTAGGGCATCCTTGGCAATATGATGTGAAGGCTATCCATGATGGAGAAAAGAATAACTATGTTATCACTAAGCTAGGGAAGAAGCTTCAAATGGATCCATTGAATGAACCTAATGAAGATAAGCATGTGGGAACCAGTGTGATGTTCTTGAGTGGGAAGGAGTTTCTAAAAGATATGAAGAAGGAGAAAGGAGTCTGTTGTGCAGTGATAGTGAAGCCAAAGGAGGAGACCAAAGACAAAGTCAACATGCCACCAGAGATACAAGAATTGTTGGAAAGATACCATGACATAGTGGATAATGATTTTCCAAGTGCCCTACCACCCATGAGGGATGTGAGTCATCAAATAGACCTCATTCTTGCAGCAAATTTTCCAAACAAAGTAGCATATAAGATGACACCAACTTAAAATGCAGAGATAGAAAAATAGATTCAAGATTTGTTGAAAAAGGGATTGATAAGGAAGAGGTTGAGCCCCTATGTTGTGCCTACTATTCTTGCACCTAGGAAGGATGGAAAATGGAGGATGTCTATGGACTCTAGGGTTATAAACAAGATTACAATCAGATATATATTCCCAATGCCCTAGATTGAGGACTTGATGGACAATTTGGGAGGTTCATGTTACTTTTCAAAGGTGGATTTGAAGTCAGGATATCACCAAATTAGGGTTAGGCCTAGAGATGAGTGGAAAACAAACTTCAAGACCAATGAAGGGCTGTATTAATGGCTAGTTATGCCTTTTGGCCTAGCTAATGCACCCAGAACATTCATGAGGCTCATGAATGAAGTGCTAGCATATTTTATTGGTAAGTTTGTAATAGTATATCTTGATGACATTTTGATATTTAGCAGGTCCAAGGAGGAGCACATGAAGCATTTGGAGATGGTCTCGAGGAGGCTACATCAAGAAAAATTGATGATCCATCAAGATAAGTGCAAGTTATTGAAAACTAAACTAGTTTATCTTGGTTTTGTGGTTGCTAATGGATGTATGAAGATGGACCCTGATAAGGTTAAGTCAATATTGGAATGGCCTACACCTAGGTCCATAGGGGATGTTAGGATTTTTCATGGATTGGACTCCTATTATAGGAAATTTGTAAAAAAAATCATTCATGTATGTGCCCCTATTCTCAACACCATCAAAGGTGGAATCAAATGTCAGTTTAAGTGGACTATAGCAGTAGACCAAGGGTTTGAGATGTTGAAAAAGAGGATAGTAGAGTTACCTACACTTAGGTTCCTAATTTCAATCAACTATTTGTGGTAGAATGTGATGCTAGCAATCTAGCCATTGGAGCAGTATTGAGCCAAGAGGGAAATCCTATGGCATTCTTCTTAGAGAAGTTGAATGAGGATAAACAAAAGTACTCCACCTATGATTTGGATTTGTATGTTATGGTACAAGCCCTTAAAAAATGGAGGCACTAGCTCTTACCTAGGGAGTTTGTGGTCTACACTGATAACCATGCTCTAAGTTTCTTGAATGGGCAAGAAAAACTGAATCAAAGGCACTTGAAGTGGGTAGAATTATTGCAAGCTTATAAATTTGTCATAAAGCATAAGAAAGGTGTTAGAAACAAGGTTGTAGATGCTCTTAGCAGAAGAGTACTCACAATATAGGAGATACAATTGCAAAGTGTAGGGATGGATGATTTGAAGGACCTCTACAAGGAGGACAAAGATTTCAGAGATGCCTATGAGGCATGTGTGAAGTTCCAATAGGGATTTAAAGTGGATTTCAATGAGTTTATGTTGTAGGAAGGACTATTATTTTAAGTAAATCTTATGTGTATACCAAAGTGCTCAATGAGGGAGAACATTGTGAAGGAGAAACACCAAAGAAGCTTGGGAGGCCACTTTGGAGTGGATAAAACATTGGAGAAAGTGGATAGGCATTACTATTGGCCTAATTTATAGTCAAATGTTAGGATATTTGTAGAACAATATCAGATTAGTCAAAGAGAAAAAGGACAAAGCAGTAACAATGGGTTGTACCAACCATAGCCATACCCCAAAGGCACTGAGAGTGCCTGAGTATAGACTTTGTGTTGGGGTTACCAAAGACAACGTGGGGTCATGACAGTGTATTTGTGGTGGTGGACCATTTTAGAAAAATGTCTCACTTCATTCCATGTAAGCAAACCAATGATGCTTCCCAAATTACAGGGCTATTCTTCAAAGACATTGTAAGGATCCATGGATTGCCATTGAATATAGTAAGTGACAGAGATAGTAAGTTTGTGGGTCACTTTTGGAGGACCCTTTAGAAAATGTTGTGTATAAACTTGTCTTTCTCTTCACCTACCATCCACAGTTAGATGGGAAAATGGAGGTAGTCAATAGGTCACCTGGGAATTTTCTAAGATGCTTGACTAAGCAACATGGACAGTCATGGGATCACATCATAGGGCAGGAATAATTTTCCTACAATAACTCCATTAATAGGAGTACTGGTAAAAGACCCTTTGAAATAGTATATGGGTCAATTCTAGAGGGATATTAGAGTAGAGGGATCTCAGTTTGAAGGAAAAAATGAGTGTATAAGGGGAGTCATTTGAAGAAAAAATGAAGGAGCTTCATGATCAAGTCAAAAAGACTTTACAAAAGCAAGTGGAGAAGTATAAGTCCAAAGCTGATCAGACAAGAAGGGATCTCCAGTTCAAAGTGGTGGATCTAGTACTTTCCTACCTCAGAAAGGAAAGGATACCCAAGGGTCATCCAACTAAGGTACTCATGAATAAGATAGGCCCATTAAATATTTTGCATAAGTATGGCAGGAATGCCTAGGAGGTGGAGTTGCCTCCTAATTTGGGGATTTCACCCATTTTCAATGTTTGTGACCTATATCCCTACAAGGGACCATCTATAGACACAGGTCAGCCCACTCTTGCATATTTAGGGGATGATGATTGAGTGAAATGTTAGAATGAATTCAAAATAACTAAGGGGGTATGAATCAGTTATCCTTAGGTCTAGATGTGCCCATATAAAAACTAACTTGAACAATGTAGATCTGCTCAGTAGCAATAAGCAACAAAGCAGTTTACTGTACTAATGAAGTAAGCTTCCAGAAACTTAACAGTAAAACACAACAATAAAAATCACACATTTTGACACCATGATTTAGCATGGAAACCCAATATGGGAAAAACCACTAGTAACATGCTACCAAAATTTCACTCTTCTAAAGTGATGCCCTGTTAGGAGCCAAACCTGTTAAAGGTTACAAAACACACTGTCAAATGTGACCTGGTTAAAGGATTTAAACACCCTGTCAGTAGTGGCATTGTTAGAGGACTTAGAACTTTCCAATTTGAATGTCACCTTATTCAAAGGATTTATACAATGACTGTTAGGTCAACCTAGTTAAAGGATTTGAACCGATACAATGGTTAGAAAGTAATCAGCAGGTGTGATCTGATACATACAACTTACTTTGCAAATCTAGATCCAATTTTAGCTCTAATTCTAATTCACTGAGTGGCCTCCATTTTCATCTCAAACTTCAGATCTTCTTGGAACTCCATCAAGCAATCACTCTGCTTCTCTACTCAGCCTTCTATGCTAGGTTTTTACCAATCAGTCAATTAACCATGCAATTATTTGCATTCAACTTCACCTTACACTTTTATACTATAAAAATAACCATAGTAGGTTATATTATACCTCTTCATCTAGGTCAGATAAATCTTTTTCCACTTAATCAAGATCATAGATCTTAGATTAGGTCAGATCCAATGGATCTTTCCATCATTAAATTTAATTTACTTCTCCAATATAGTCATTAATTAAACATTGAATCCATGTGCTAATAACAGTTTCCTGTGCATTAAATGAGTGTGGGCCAATCTTAATTAACAATGCATATCCCAATAAAATCAATTGTGTTGGCCATAGATCTCAAATCTCATCAATTAACAAAATACTGCTACTCAGATTTCTCTGTCTCCTTCGGCATTTCACTAGTGCTCAGTATCATTTTTGCATTGCTTGGCATCACCTTTCACTTTGCTTGGCATCAAATTTTCTTTTCTCGGCATCGACCTTCCAATGAACTGTCAGTGATAGATAAACAACATATCACTTTGCCAAAGTGTCGAATGATCAAGTACCCTGGTGTATACTCATAACTCAACCATTTCCTTGGTCTTCTTGTTATCCCATTCTTTCAAATCTTCATCAATCAATGGTACTCAAACATTTAGCAATAGTCTCACCAATTAAGGTTTGACATCAATGACAAAATAACAATTGTCTACATTGTAGCAATCTTTCCAATAATCTCCCTCTTTGGCATTGATGGAAACACTAAATTGTAAAACAATAATTTATGACCAAAGTTACCATACAATCCAAAAAGTGCCTGTGATATGAACAAATCTTTATTAATCTCTTTAGCTTCATTCTGACTCCCTCTGTGTCTATAATCACACTAAAATATTTTTTGTTACTGTGCAGCTCCCTCATATCTATTTTTAGCAATAATCTCCCTCTTTGACAACAATGTAAAAGATGTTGACATCTTCCTTGTGCAGATTCTTATGTTCTAATCTTTGTATCATGTTTTTCCTATCATATTTTTTTATGATTGATCTTCTTTTCTATTCTATTCTTCCATTTCACAGTTTTTAGGCAGCATCTTAAAAAGGCGACTTTCAGTGCATCAATGTGTCAAGTGTTCTAATTAAAACATTTGATGCAATAGTACCGTTCAAAACTAGTTAGCCTCTGCTAGGGGAATTACCCCCAATTTATGTCTTAGATACTCATGAGCATACTTGGGTAATGCTTTTGTAATTATTTCTGCTAACTATTCCTTAGTATTCACATATTCTAGTCTCACTTCCTTCTTCTGAATGAGCTCCCTCAAGTAATGATACTTGATAACTATATGTTTTGTCTTAGAGTGCATTACAAGATTTTTAGAAATATTAATGGCACTCATGTTATCATAGTATATGACAACTAGTTCTTTGATCTCCTCCTTCATACCTTTTAGTAGTATCTTCAACCACACAATGTTTGAACAATTAAGTGCTACTACCACATACTAGGCTTCAGCTGTACATTGTGAGGTACAATTCTATTTCTTTCTTTTCCAGGAAGCTAATCTCTTCCCCAAAAGAAATGCTCCTCCTGTGGTGCTTTTTCTATCATCAACATTACCAGCCCAGTCGGAATCAATATAGACTCTAAGTTCAAACTTGTCATTCCTTTTGTAATATAGGCCATAGTCTTATGTACCTTTCAAATATCTCAGAATTCTTTATACTGCCATTATATATGTCTCTTTTTTATTAGAAAAAAATCTAGCAACAATTCCAACTGCTAATGCAATATCAGGTCTACTGTGTACAACATATTGTAGCTTACTAATCATTGATCTATACAGTGTTTGATTTACCTCTTTTGCATCATCATTCTTTGTCAACTTCTATCTAGTAGCCATGTATGTACTCACTGGTTTTGAATCTCGCATACCAAAAAATTTTAGTATCTCCTTGACATATTTTGATTGAGTAATATACATACCATTCTTCATTTGATGTATTTGTAAACCAACAAAGAATTTTATCTCACCAAACATAGACATTTCAAATTCAGTTTGCATCTCTTTTGAAAATGCTTTACATATCATATCTTGTCCACTGAATATGATGTCATCAACAAAAATTTTAGCTAATAAAATTCCTTTACCTTGCTCTATTTTTAAATACAAATTGTTGTTGTCATTTTTTCTTGCAAATCCAATCTTTATCAGACAATTGTGCAATCTTTCATACCATGCTCTGGGTGCTTGTTTTAGTCCATATAATGCCTTGTGTAGTCTACAAACCATGTTCCTCTTGCTTGGGTCAAAAAATCCATCAGCTTGTTCAATATATACTTCCTCTTCTAATATCCCATTTAGAAATGCTGACTTCACATCCATTTGATAGACTTTAAATCCTTTGTAGGCTACATATGTAAGTAGAGTTCTTACACCCTCCAATCTTGCAACTAGAGTGAATGTCTCTCCATAGTCAATTCCTTCCTCTTGTGCATAACATTTGCATACTAATCTTTCTTTATTCCTTGTTACCTCTCCATGTTCATTCAACGTGTTTCTGAATACCCACTTTGTACCAATTACATTTTTGTTGTTAGGTCTCGGTACTAGTGTCCATGTCTTAATCTTTTCAATCTAGTCTATCTCTTCATTCATGGATTGAATCTAGTCTTCATTGTCCAAAGAATCTTTTACTATCTTAGGCTCAAAATCACATAGAAAACATGTGTCTTCTCTTAATTTTCCTCTTGTCATAACTACATAATCCTTTGCTCCTATGATTTGATTAGGTTTATGGTGCCTTCTTACGTATTTTTCTAAAGTAGGCTCTTTCTCAGCTTTAGTTTGATCATTCATGTTTAGTTTAGGGTGAAACTGTGACTCGACATCTCCATTAGATAGCTATGTAGTCACTTCATGTCGCCTAGAAATTTCATTCTATGTCTCAGCAGGTGCAGATTGTTGCTCGTCAACTTCATTTTAAGTTTCATTAGAGTCCTCTTTAGGATAAGTGAATGATCTGTAACTTTTAGGCTGAATCATGCTTTCTACCTCATTTCTTTCTCCATATTCATCAATTCTAACATTTGCACTTTCCACACTTTTGTTAGTGTTAGAATTCAAACATTTGTATGCCTTACTCTTAGTAGAATATCCAAGAAATATGTCTTCTTCTCCTTTAGCATCAAGTTTACCATTTCTGTTATCCTTCAGTATAAAACATCTACTCCCAAAGGCTTTAAAATAAATTACAGTAGGTGCATATTTATATCATAGCTCATAAGGTATAGTATTTGTACCTTTCTTGACTTGTACTCTATTCAAGGTATAGACAGCTATACTTACAACTTCTCTGCAATATTTATGTACAACATTTTTCTCCATGATTAATGTTCTGGCACAATCCATGATAGATTGATTTCTTCTTTTAGCTATACCATTTTGTGGTGGTGTCCTAGGTGTGGACATCTATCTTTTTATCCCTCGGTCATTGTAGAACCTATTAAACTCATTAGAAATGAACTCACCTCCTCTATCAGATCTTAGACATTTCAGACTCTTACCTATTTCATTTTCAACTTTTGCCAAGTACCACTGAAATAACTGAAATGTACTAGATTTTTATTTGAGAAACATAACAGTCATCATCCTAGAGTAGTCATCTACAAATAGAATAAAATATTTGTCTCCATAGTAACTTTTCTCACCAATAGGTCCACAAAGGTCTGTATGAACCAATTCCAAAATATTGTCAGAAGTATGAGTTTTTCTCTTAAAACTAGATTTAGTCATTTTGCCCAATTGACATTGCTTACACATTGCATTATAAGGTTTCTTTAACTTAGGAAGCCCTCTAACCTTTTTCAATTTACTTATTCTTACCAAGTTATCAAAGTTGACATGACATATCCTTTTATGCCATAACCAAATATCATTATATTGTGCAAACAAGCATGTTTCTTCAGCTAAATCCAGATAGAACAAGTTACCTTTTGTTTTCTCACCACCTCTAACTAATTCTCCATTGGCATCATAGATATTTTCTTTCCTATGATGGAATTCAACTCTGTAACTAGAAGTGTTCAGCTATGAAACACTCAACAAGTCATACTTAAGATCATCAACCCAATACACATCATCACATCTAATCTTGTTAGTCAATTGAATTAATCCTTTCCCTTTAACTCTACAAGGTGTATCATTCCCAAAATTAACATATCCACCTTTGCATTGATCTAAGGTTTTGAATTTGTCCTTATCACTAGTCATGTGATCTGAACAACCACTGTCAATAATCCAATGATCACCTTTACTCATTTAAGAAATTAGTGTAGTTTTCTCATGATCATCAGAATCATCTTTCATTGCAACATACACAACTTATATATCATTTTTATCATATTTATCAGATTCACTATCAGAAGCTTCTTCAGCTATATAACAAGATTTCTTACCTTTGTCTTTGTAATCCTTGTACTTTCTATAGTCTCAATCATCCTTTCTATCTTTGTACTTATTGTCTCTTTAATCTTTCTCATTCTTGTCACGACATCTAGCAGCAATATGACCAACTTTGTTACAAGAAAAACAAATAATAGGAAGTTTACCTCTGAATTTTCCTTTTCCTCTAGATAGTCTCCTTTCCATCGGTGCCTCAAGCTCTTCTAGATCATCATTTGTGGTGTCACTGTCATTGTCCACACATTTATTTCCTTTCCTTGATTTGCTGATGATCATCTATGACTTGAATGAATATTTTGTTGGCAAGTTGACTTCCTGAGGAAACATGACTTATTTTGTGTTGTCAATCATGGCAACAAAGTCATACTTAAGTTCTGTCATGAAAGACAAAATGACTAAGTGTGAAAATAGGATAGACAGACACATACAAAGATCAGTACGTCAGCACACATGTTAGAGATTGCACCAAAGCATGCATGCTTAGGTATATACTCTATGATGTATATACATGCTAGATCCAGATGCGTAAAGTATGGAACATCAGTACGGAAAAGTTACAGGCAGATTAGTAGACCTGCAGTCCAGGAAACAGAGCATGGAAGCCAACTACAGTTTTGGTCAGTGTGAATTAATTTGAAATGATAAGGCCATGCGCCTTTTGTTTTAAGTTTTTATTAATGTAATTAATGTTGTAGTAAACATGCTTAGGCCGACTTGTTTGAAAGCATTGTATATTTTGGTTTAAAGGCCGACTAGTGTTATGTTTTAAGTCACACCTATTCAATTGTAAACATATAAGTATGTAATGTAATGTTATGTTACAAGCATCGATTATTGTGAAAGAAGTTATAGAGGGATAGTACTATGAAGTTAGTACATGATATAGCTCTTTAAGTGAGTAAGAGCATTCACGCATACACGGAACTGATCAGACAACAGTGTCACCAAAGTAGTTCATTTTTGATATAGTGCATATCAACATGTAAAGGGTTGTAGCCTTCATCTTATTAGGCAGTGAGCCATATACCTTTAACAGGGTTTTGTAAAAGACTCCTAACAGGGTCAGACCTTTAACCAGGTCATTGTACTCAAATTGTAAAGACTACTTCTAACAGGGAAAAGGAATTTTAACAGGTTCATTATACCTAGTACAATATTTGTGGGTGCTAATCCCCACCAGAGTTTTCCTCTAATCAAGGTTCTCTGTAATCATATCATGTGTTATGTGTTCTTTTGTTATGTTTCTTTGGATGCACATTTGATATATGTTTAATTGGTTTAAATATAATTAATAGATAAACACTGATTCACACCCCCCCCTCTCAATGTTTCTAACAATTGGTATCAGAGCTCTGGTCCTCTGAAAGAAAGTTTAACCACTTGAGGAAATCATGGACTTAGCTAAAGAAAAACATTTGAAAAATAATCTTGAAGCAGCTCTTGAAGATCTTGATAGATCTAAGAAGGAAAAAGAAGAACTAAGATTGAAAATTGATGGCTCTCAAATACTTATTAAAAGGCTAAGAAAAGATCTGAAAGATTGTTCTATAAGTGATCTAGGACAAATGGTCAAAAATCTTAATGAAGAGAATAAATCCCTAAAGGATAAACTTGAAGATCTGGAGGAACAACTTACAGATAGTCAGAACACCATTGAAGACAAGATCAAAGAAAGCCAACAATTGGAAGATGAACTTCTGCAGGCAAACATGAAAGTCTTGGAATTGGAAAACATGAAGAAGAAGTTGGAATCTGAATTAACAGAAGCAAAAGAAAAGATTGATAAACTTCACACAAGTTCTGATTTAATTCAATCCCAGCTCAAGGTGCAAAGGAAAAAAGGGAACACTACTGGTCTTGGATTCAGTACAGCACAAGATGAGATCAAATCATTGCAAGGCAGAGAGAAAACACTAGAAACATCTTCAGAAGCTAAGAAAGTTGAAGATACTACAAAGGTTATATCTGAACCGCCTAAAAGAGAAATCAAGAAAGTTAACAGAACTTGTTATGCATGCAATAAACATGGGAATTTGGCAAGAGATTACAAAGAGGTAAGACCTTTTAAAGGTTATTGTTACTCTTGTAATAAGTTTGGTCACATTGATATACATTGCAGAACAAGTCATAAGAATCAACATCAGTAGAATCACAGAAGTATGAATCAAAACAATCAAAGAAATCAACTCTCAAGAAATTTGCAGAACATTACATGTCAGATATGCAACTACAATGGACACATAGCAAAGAAATGCAACATGATGAGAAAGAACATTAGAACTCCTATCATTTTTCACACATGTGGAAAGGTTGGACATATCACAACATTTTGTAGATCCAAAACTCAGAAACAAGAGGATCCTAAATAGTCACTATTTGAAAAGAAAGGAGAAGTCAAGTTTTTCTCAGCAAAAGAAGATTCAAACAAAATATGGGTTGAAGTTAAGAAGGACAATAATGTTGACAAATTAGTTGATGCATCCATAGTGGACGCAACCTCTACTTCTACTTGAATAGACCTTCTTGGTCTAAGGGGGAGCTATTCTAGCTCAGGACCCCTGCATGGTTGGTGTACTCACCTTAGAGTATGTGCCTTTGGATTCATGGTTAAAAGCACATGTTATGGCTATATGCATTCACACATTATCTAAATTGCATTGGGAGAAAAGTTTTAAAATCACTGTGTATGGTTGCAAGCATTAAATGTGACAGATTGTATAAAAATAAATTCATGGTCAATCATTCTCCAATTTACATTCGAGAGCACAGAAATTGAAGAGCATTGGAGCACTAAGACATCAAAGCATGAAGGCATAACAGTTTGGCAGTTGGAGCAAATGGATAATCAATTTGAAATGGAGCCCTAGCCGTCATGCCATTTTAGAATTTCATGGAAACCCTACATAAGAAAACACCAAGTAAGTATGGTGACCCCAGTTGTGTTTGATGTAGCAGAGAGGAAGAGGTTTATATTTAAGAAGCATCCATTCAAATCAATACTTGATGATGTGGAAGGGGCTTTCTCCAAAACCCTGCTTGGCGTTGTTCACGTGGAAGATATCCGCGCATACATTTACTGTAAGAAAGAATCATTAGGAGATGATAATATAGCCTCTCATATGGCATCAATGTTAAATCTTGATTTCACATTCAAGGATGAGTTCGCGCACTTACAAGATAACCCTATTCTTGAGTATTCGAATGCACATGAGTTTGAAGAACTAGAATGGGTAAAGATTATGCTAAGCAGAATTCATGATGATCTCTTCTGGATTGGAGATGTCCCTATTCGCATCACTATAGAACTAATCCATTAGTTAACCGGACTTCCAATGACTGGGCCAGTGTTTTCCACTAGTAAGGATGTCAAGAAACAAATTGAGCAAGTTTGTTTGTCTAGAAGTGATAGGCGCGGAATGTTAGTTGACCCTATCAAGGAAGATGACATTAAACTCATGACAATGATACTTGGATATAAGTCTCAGCAAGCAAGTGGGTTGAATAGTGTCTCTACAGCAACAGTCCTTGTAGCTAACAAAATAGTGAAGGACAACACCCGATACAACCTATGTGAGATCTTGCGCAGTGAATTGATTGACAATATCAGAATCATCAAACATAATAGGAGTAAAACATTCAGGTTTGGATCTCTGATCATCTATTTATATTACCATATAGTTGGAAAGGTTACATACCTTTATCTAGACAAAGGCAAACCTACAATGACTCAGATATCTCTTAAAGCCACAGTAGACAATAGTGTAAGAGATTCAATGAATATGGATATAAAAATATATAGGGTCAAAATGCAGAATAGGTTCAGACTATCTAAGAAGATAGTTGAAAAATACAAGGATACAATATACTTCATGGTAGAGATAGATTGCACATGCATGGAGGCTATTGAGCTGAGAACTAAGTGGATTCATCCACTAGGGTATGAAGTAGAAGACCATGTGTTAGAAGGATATGCGCAAGTCTTATTGTCAGCACCTAAAGACCCTAAT
>MU223776.1:9987685-10000174 GCA_018584345.1 Thuja plicata
TGGAGGCTATTGAGCTGAGAACTAAGTGGATTCATCCACTAGGGTATGAAGTAGAAGACCATGTGTTAGAAGGATATGCGCAAGTCTTATTGTCAGCACCTAAAGACCCTAATGAACCTAGATGGGGAACTTATAGAGAAAAGACCGACGAAGTAGATATTGAACTACAACTTGTTGTTAACAAAAGGAAAGCATCCAGAATGATAACCAACATTTTGAAAAAGCATGGAATAACACAAGAAGATTTGAATAAGGCAAAAGAAGCCAAAATTGGTAAAGAACTTGAGCAGATTCATGCACAAGTTAAAATTGAGAAAACTATTGAAACTCATAAGAAGAAGAAAAATAAAAATGAAGAGAGTACCTCTGCACCTACTAAAACCATTAATCTAGATACATCTCCACCTTCTGTACCTAGCAAGAAACCTAGAGGAAGGAAGAAAGCAGCTACAAATCACCCATCCTCAAGGAACACTCAGAGCAAAGCTAAGAATATTCAAACTTCTCCTGAGGTAGGATTTAGACCTAGTCTAAATATTTTGAGAAACAAGATTGTTAATGAAGGAAGATTAGATACACTCTCCAAAGTCTATGACAAGTATCAAGAAATTGATAAAACAGAGATACACTCTATGATCATATCTCATATGATCAAGTTCAAAAAGATAGTTCTTGAACTTAAGATAGTGATACCAGATCAGTTATGGAACATATTGGAGATCATCAAAAGACATGCTATAGAAGAGGACATGAATATTAGAGAAGAAACTTTGGATACTCTTCTTCTTGTCTTCTCACATGATGAAAAGGTCATTCTGTTAGATCTAGTAAAGCCTCATCTCCATAGTAAGACAAGAAATCTTCAGATTATGAACAAAGATTATGAGTAGGTTGGAAAGGAGACTGAAAAAGAATTTGCACAAGTATTTATGGATAGACACATGTATCCACCAACAGTGCCTACAGAAAAAGTTACTCCAGCTCCTCCCAAACAGGCTACAAAACCAGTAATTTAGATTGTGCCTATAACAGGTCCATAGGTTTCAGCACCCACGGTGACAATAAATTTTGATACAGATAAAGATTTAGAAGACACTATAGTAGTTGACAATGTCAAGATATCTATGACAAATTCTGATAATGATATGGATAAAGTTGATGAAGCATTTGTAAACACCGAGGAAATGAACACAGATGACAAATCTCTACAACAGGATGAAGTTCCTCTCATTTATCCAATAGACTTGGATAAGGAGAAAGATACTCAAGATAATGAGGCACCAATAAAGGAAATTCATGTCAAAAGTGAATGTGTAGATACAAGTTAGAATACTATTTTCTCACCATCCACTCAACCATCCACCTCATTGTTGTCAAGGTTAACTCCTAACTCAACAAGTTTACATGCATGGGAAGAAGAAGACCTTATCAAGATCAGCGTCCTTGCCATGGAAAAGGCAAAAGAGAAACATGTGATGAGGAACCCTCGCTTTATGGAATCAATAAACATTTTGAATGAGTTAGTTCCTGCTAATAAGAAAGTTGCTAAAGTTCAAACAGTTGAACATGTGGATAGCATACTGACAAACTTCAAAACACATTTCACTAGTTTAGTAGAATTAGCTACTAAGATTGCAGAAGATGAATACAAGAAGGAGAGACTAAATGAATTGGTAAAGAATTTTACCTTACATCTGAACTTCTTAAAGATTGGTCAATCTATACTTAAAGAGATGGAAACAAAAGGAAAGAAGGTTATTGCAAATTGCATGGACATAGTGAAGCTCACCTCTGAGCACACTAAAAAGATAGTAGAAGAAGAAGAAATGGTGGATAACATAAGGAAATTAGTTGAAAACTCCACGTAAGATATGAACATATGAAATAATGTCTATCAAGGTCAGTTGGACAAAATTGAGAAGGCAAAACTGGAAATTAGCAAGATCAGAATAAGACAAACTTAGTTGAGAAATGCACTTGTGCCATCTCTAGCATTTCTTAATGAGAACATAAAATAGATTGATAACACCATATAGGCATATGATCAAGGTCCTTGCATGGATCTAATAAAAATGGAGAAATTGACATATTCTTTATGCACGCATCTTTAGACAGTTGATGCAATGAAAGTCTTTTGGAAGAAAGAGATTCAATCTCTTCAAGTTGTGTACCCAAAAGTCTACATGGAGTAAGTATGTTGAAGACTTAAAATTTTTGCACACCTTTATCATTAATGTCAAAGGGGGTGTAGTATAGAATGTGTATATGTGGAGAAGTATATATGTATATATCATAAAGTATTATGATATACAGTCATTTTTGTATGAATTCATTTGAAGTAACTTAGCCACATTCCTTTGTTGCCATAAATGACAAAGTGGGAGATTTTTGGCAAGTTGACTTCTTGAGGAAGCATGACTTATTTTGTGTTGTCAGTCATGGCAACAAAGTCATACTTAAGTTCTGTCATGAAAGACAAAATGACTAAGTGTGAAAATAGGGCAGACAGACACATACAGAGATCAGTACATCAGCACATGTGTTAGAGATCACACCAGACCATGTGTGCTTAGGTATATACTCTATGGTGTATATACATGCTAGATCTAGACATGCAGAGTATAGAAAATCAGTACAGAAAAGTTACAGGTAGATTAGTAGATCTGCAGTCTAGGAAATAGAGCATGGAAGTCGACTACAGTTTTGGTTAGCGTGAATTAGTTTGAAATGATAAGGCCATGTGCCTTTCGTTATAAGTTTGTATTAATGTAATTAATGTTGTAGTAAACACACTTAGGATGACTTGTTTGAAAGAATTGTATATTTTGGTTTAAAGGCTGACTAGTGTTATGTTTTGGGTTGCGCCTATTCAATTGTAAACATATAAGTATGTAATGTAATGTTATGTTACAAGCATCAATTATTGTGAAAGAAGAAGTTACAGAGGGATAGTACTATGAAGTTAGTACATGATATAGCTCTTTAAGAGAGCAAGAGCATTTGAGCATGCACGAAACCAATCAGATAATAGTGTCACCACAATAGTTCATTTTTGATATAGTGCATATCAACATTCAGAGTGTTGTAGCCTTCATCTTATTGGGCAGTGAGCCATATACCTTTAACACAGTTTTTTAAAAGACTCCTAATAGGGTCAAACCTTTAACCAGGTCATTGTACTCAAATTGTAAAGACTGTTTCTAATAGGGAAAAGGAACTTTAACAGGTTCATTATACCTAGTACAATATTTGTGGGTACTAATCCCCACCGGAGTTTTCCTCTGATCAAGGTTCTCCATAATCATATCATGTGTCATGTGTTCTTGTGTTATGTTTCTTTGGATGCACATTTGATATATGTTTAATTGGCTGAAATATAATTAATAGATAAACACTGATTCACCCCCCCCCTTTTAGTGTTTCTAACAGATTCAACAACTTGTGGAGTATAGTTATCAAAATTTGACATCTCAAATATAGTAAGTCTACCTACCAAACTTTCTAGAGTCAAATTGGTATTAGGAGTACATCTTAGTTCTTGAATTGTAGATACTCTAATAGCATAAATAGGAAGAAGTTTTCTTAGTACCTTTCTCATGATAGTATCATCATCAATGGTTCCCTTAGCTCCTCTAATAGCATTTACAACTTCCTTTATCCTATCATAATATTGCACTATATCTTCTCCTTCTTTCATTTTTAAATCATCAAACTTACCTCTCAAGCTTTCAGATTTGGCTCTTAGTACATTTGTATCACCTTCATAAATGGTTACAAGGGCATCCCACATCTGATTTGCACTTGTACAATCCTTGATGTCCTCAAATTCATGATAGTTTAGAGATGATGCAAGTTCCAGCATTTCTTGATTATGTTCATGCTTTTCTCTTAATTGTGCAGCATTTAGAATTCCAATAGGGGCTACATATTCTATTTCAATATGTCATTTAGTAGAATCACCAATACTATCCAAGTGAAGTTTCATCAAACTTTGCCATGCAGGAAAGTTTTCCTTGTTAATCTTCGGTCCATCCCTTTTATACATCTTGATCTTTATTTCCAAGTACCTTCAAACTTTTTCAAGAGAACAAGTGCTCTAATACCAATTGTTAGAATTAATTCAAAATAACTGAGAGAGGGGGGGGGTGAATCAATTATCTTCAGGTCTAGATGTGCCCATATAAAACTTTAAACCAACTTGAACAACTCAGATCTGCTCAGCAGCAATAAGCAAGAAAAGTGTGCAGTTTACTGTACTAATGAAATAAGCTTCCAAAAACTTAACAGTAAAGCACAACAATAACATTAACACATTTTGACACCATGATTTAACATGGAAACCCAATATGGGAAAACCACCAGTAACATGCTACCAAATTTTCACTCTTCTAAAGTGATGCCCTGTTAGGAGCCAACCCTGTTAAAGGTTACAAAACACACTGTCAAATGTGACCTGGTTAAAGGATTTAAACACCCTATCAGGAGTGGACTTGTTAGAGGACTTAGAACATTCCAATCTGAATGTCACCTTGTTCAAAGGATTTATACAATGACTGTTAGGTCAACCTGGTTAAAGGATTTGAATTGATACAATGGTTAGAAAGTAATCAACAGGTGTGCTCTAATACATACAACTTACTTTGCAAATCTAGATCCAATTTTAGCTCTAATGCTAATTCACTAAGTGGCCTCCATTTTCATCTCAAACTTCAGATCTACTTGGAAATCCATCAAGAAATCACTCCACTTCTGTTCTTAGCCTTCTCTGCTAGGTTTTTACCAATCAATCAATTAACCATGCAATTATTTGCATTCAACTTCACCTTACACTTTTATACTATAACGATAACCACAGTAGGTTATATTATACCTCTTCATCTAGGTCAGATAAATATTTTTCCTCTTAATCAAGATTGTAGATCTTAGGGTAGGTCAGATCCAATGGATCTTTCCATCATTACATTTAATTTACTTCTCCAATATAGTCATTAATTAAACATTGAATCCATGCGCTAATAACAGTTTCATGTGCATTAAATGAGTGTGGACCAATCTTAATTAACAATGCATATCCCAATAAAATCAACTATATCATCCATAGATCTCAAATCTCATCAATTAAAAAAATACTATTGCTTGGCTTTCTCTATCTCCCTCGGCATTTCACTGGTGCTTGATGTCATTTTTGCATTTCTTGGCATCACCTTTTGATTTTCTTAGCACCAACTTTGCTTTGCTCAGCATCGACCTTCTAGTGATTTATTAGTGATAGATGAACAACTTATCACTTTGCCAAAGTGCCAAATGATCAAGTACCTTGGTGTATACTCATAACTCAACCATTTCCTTGGTCTTCTTTTTATCCCGTTCTTTCAAATCTTGATCAATCAATGGTACTCAAACATTCAGCAATAGTCTCACTAGTTAAGGTTTGACTTCAATGAAAAAATAACAATTGTCTACATTGTAGCAATCTTTCCAACATGAAAGACTTTCATACCCCAATACCACTGAAATTGGAAAGTGTACTAGATTGTAAAGTGATCAAGAAGACAAGGAAGGGTAACTACAAGGATTACCTCATCAAGTGGTAGAGACTACCTGAAGCTGAGGTCACTTGGGTGATAGAGCTGGATATTCTAAAATATGGGGTCACCATTGAAGACCTCCTAACTCAAGGGACTTGAGTTAATTGTCATAGGGGAGTATGGTGTAGAGAACCTCCCATTTCTATGTGTTGAAGTGTGTTAGGGTTGGATTAGGTTTTTTTGTGTGGATTGGAAGATCCAATAGGTTAGATACACTTTTGTTCAGCTTCATGTTTGTAAGAGCCAATAGTGCTCATTAGGTGATTTAGGGTCATTTTGGCCTAAAATAGGGAAAATTATATATTTTTTGTAATTTGGGTTTGGTGTGTGTTTTAGGACCCTAATTGTTCTAATCAAATTCATATAGGTCAATCATGACCATTGAGTTGATAAAAGAAGTCAACTTTCTCAAAATGTAAAAGTTGCTCGAGCAAATTTTGCAACTTCTTGACAAGAAGCTGCAAAAACATGTTAGAGTAGCTCTAACTACCCATGCATTGTATATGAGGATGGATTTGATGATTTGGACAGGTTAATGAAATTTTGGATTGCAACATTGATTTTTTGAACCCCTATATGGATGGTTTTGACCGTATTCTTGTGAAATATAGAGCTTTCTGCATTCTGTACGGTCCTTTACAGATTGGAAAAGAAGATTGGACCCCATGGGGTGTAGAGTTTCAAAATAGCTTTCATTTCCATATATTATTTTTCTTTGAAGTTATTGTAGTATAGATTTGTGTAATTATTAAGGTCACTAGTCTGCAAGTGACATTTCCAGTGTTATAGAGTTAGAAATGGCTCTAACCTAAGAACCCAATGGTGGAATTGATTGAAATCATGGGGGTATTAGGGTTAGGGTATTTAAATAGGGATTTTGTTTTCTTTTTGGTTGTTGCAATGGATTTCCTAGACCAAGTTTGAAGTCCTATGGCTGATTGTTAGGAACAGGTGAGCCAGGACAGGGATAAGAAGGATTTGGCACAAGCACCCATGATCTTAGGGAAAGGACTTAGTGGAATTTGTAGAAGACCTACATAGTATTATTTAAGATTAAAAAGGTGGTGGATGGTGAAATGAAGTTTTAAGGTCAATTTGATAATTTTTTGTGCTAACTGGTCAAGAGGCCTAAATAATAGGCTAAAAACTAGGGCTTGATGAATACAAGGGTTGTGGGTGCATCTAGAGGTCAGGGTTTTGGATTATAATAGAGGTGATAGATACCTTGAATATTTACAAGGTCTCCTATGGGGTTATTGGGGAGTTTTGGGAGTACTATCCCAAAAAAAGTGAATTTTGACCTACTAGGAAATAGGGAAATTAGGCCTCCAAGTGAATTTGACAACAATTGGATTGGTAAAGTATCTTGAAGTTTGGGTAAGGGTTCAGAATGACTTTTAATGGACCAAGGACATAGAAAAGAGTCTATGGGATGTATGCGAAGATCCTAAGATAGGGTTTTGGGATTCTAGGAGGAAATCTAGTGAAGAAGTCTAGGTAATTGATGAACTAGTTAGAATAGTTAAGCCTAGAAAATTTGAAATATTCAAATAGATAAACAATACCTTGGAGGAGAATTTAGTAGGGAGGGTCTTGGAGATCCTAAATGGAGAATAATTAAAAAAGAAATAACCATTGGATGGTTAGGAGTGAAAGAGAAGCATATTGAGGAAAAAAATCACTAGAGTACCAAACCCTCTGCATCACTAGTTACCAAGACCCAAGAGACCTAAAGGGATCTAAAATGGTTTTATCTAGGCCAAAATGGCATGAACCAACAATTGGTTCTTCACTTCCAAACTTCTTGTGTATACTTTCTTTACAAAGACTCTTAATCCTTGTAGCCCTTCCTGGGCTGTTTTTCCCAATTGACTCCTTGTTTCTCCAAAGTACCCAACCAACCAACAGGTTATTTTGACACCTTTCATATATTTAAAAAACAATCCCAAGAGGATTAATCTGGATCACAAGACAAGGGTCTCAACCTACATAGACTAGGAGGCTTAATTTTCCTAATTATGCTTGGTTTACAAAGGAAGTGCTCTACACTGATGCTATGCCACAAATCCAACCACTTGAATTTATTTTTCACATGAAGAAACTACAAAATCTAAATTTTTATCCTTTTTTCAATCATCCATCTCAAGGTATGGAACATTTGTCTCAATTCTACATGGTGGCCACATGGAGATGTCCACCCAGGGTATCAAATTTCTCTTTGCTCCTACTTGGAACCTACAAAACATCACCATATTCCTATATTACATTAGCCATACTTTCATTTTCTCCAAGTTCGTTAAAAACCAAGGGTGAATTTGCAAGTTATGGTCATTTGTTTGCCAAGCCCTAGGAATGTTGCCTATATAGACCACCAGTAAGTAAAACGGTGTTTTCTACCTCCAAACACTAAATCAAGACAGAGCAGACTTGTTGAATATGAAATTTAAGAGACAAATGTACAATACCTGATTGAAATCATAACATTAACACATCGTACAGGTCCATACACGATTTCTAAACATGAAAATGTAGGAAATTCTCAATTTTACTCAATCTTAAGATGCCAATTCATTACAAATTTCTCTCTTGATATTTGAGAGAGTTGATTAATAATTTGTATGTCTTCCCCAATGGTCCCTAACCACTTTTTGAACTGTGGTGACCGTTGGGTACAAAATGCAAAATTTGGTGAAAAGTTGTCATTAGCAACTTTTACAATTAGTTGCAACTAGATGACTTTGAGTCATCTTAGACTTTCTATAAACCTGCTAAGGTACATCTTAAAATCTTGTATGAATCTCCTAAGATCCCCTAAGCCCATATGTCCATGGTGGCTTATAGAGTTGCCAAATCCATGTCATTGGGTTACAAGGTGGGGTGTTTATTGCAAAGTAAAAAAAATGCATTACAAATAGATTAAGGATCAATTCCTTATGCATTTGTGGTCTTATGACCTTACTCCTATTTCTCATTTAGTTCCCCTGCACCACTTCTCTTTATCAAATGCATGGGGCTGAATAATAACATCTTGCATTTCATTATGTTTATCTTTCTTCATGGTGTTCTTGCATATTGAATAATGATATTAACTAATATAATTCTTCCTTACAAGGCATATTTCAAGACCCTTATAAATATTTCATGTCCATTCCTTCTTCAAACTTTAACTACATGCATGAGATATATAGATTACATGTAATGCCTTACGAGGGAACCTTAGATAAATTAACCTTAAACAAGATACTAAATTTACAAAATGATTTGTTTTTAGAAGATTTTACAATTGATAATGAGTAACAATGCGGAAGTAATATAATATAAGACAATATATACTCATAAATGCAACTCATTTACAGATTACAAATCCTGACGGTTCCATGACAAAGAATTATGTTAGTTAACTAGTCTACTAAATATAATGAACAATATACAATCTCCATAATACAAAAGAATAACAATTACATCACATAAATGAAACCTAGATACAACTGATACCATAAGGTATACATAATGAACCAACATCCACTGCACAAGTCACAAGGTATGTGATAAAACCAAATATAAAGTATAATATAGTATCCAACAATGTCATAACTAATATGGTGATACAAGTAAACAACATAAGAAGGATAAGAGAGAATCTCCAACAATGAAGAACAAGAAGGTAGAACTGCAACAAGGATCATCCAAGCATAAAGTCACAAACATCAAGTATCAATGGTAATAACAATCACTACCACCTGACCTCATGGAACCAAAGGTCCACTCCCACCATGCTGAGGAGATAACAATAAGCCCACACACATGGGAAACAACCAACAAGAAAGACTAATGCAAAGGTACACTAGATAAAAAGGTAACAAGAAGATATCAAGGTTTAAGTATAAAAGATCAAGAGACCAAAACAAGTGTACTAAATACTCACGTAGGAACCTAGAACATATATAGGGAAGTGTCATAACATAAGTCCACCCTTGAGTTACCCTAGTAGTCTAACTGGCCCTGGCCCCAAAGAGACTCTATGTGGCTTAGTAATCCTTTCATACAGACAAGGATTCTAATAATGAAGAACTCAAACAAGAATCCTCTCTCTCACTCCCATCCAAGCCTATACTAGCACTCAAGGCATGGGTGAGACTTATTAATGTTTCTCTCCTAAAAGATTTATTAAGTTGACACTTTTTAGGTCACTTGCAATGAGTTACCCTAGTAGTCTCTTAGGGCCCTATCCCCCAATTCAAGCCACTTCCCTTCTATGCTCCTATATTACCTACCATAATGCTCCCATCCATAGGACCAAAAAAAAGACAAAGCCAACAACATAAAATAATTATTGTAAATAATTAAGTCATGAAATCACCAATGCAAATGATAGAGCATAACAAAGAAATATATATCCTATACAAGGATCCAAACTGCCCATCCCATACTAGAATTCTCAATAAACAATACAAAAAACACATGGTTATCACATCATAAGATCAATAACCATAAAACATCGATAGCATCTTTCTCCGAACATGGAGTAAATAATAAAGATAAAGAGCCATAATTCATAAAACAATAAGATAAGAAGAAACGAGGTGACCAAGTTAATAAGACTATACACAATAATGGTCATCACCTCTTGTGTTCAAATACATATTGATCAAGACTAAAAAACACATCACATCACATCACATGTGCACAAGACGACATAGGAACAAATTGATGACATCAAAATGGTTATAAATTTCCCATAATACAACTCCAATGTGTAAAAAGGTATAAAATCATAGAATAATTCAAGACTCAAATGATAAAATCCCCTCCCATGACATTACTCTACGCATACTGACATTTAGTCACAAATGAAAACAAAACAAAACTCCCATTATGAAACACATCCATATATAAACTCTCTTTTGACCATATAGTTAATATTAATTAACTTATAAACATACCAATTATAAACCAATCAATTAACTTATAAATAAGTCTCATCATTTTTTTAAAATCTAATTTAAAAATAAATCATTACAAATATATAGCTAATAAGTTTGTTTTATAGAGAGGAATTTATTTCTATCATGTGTTTAATAATTATATAGGGGGAGATTTTACATCATGTGATATAAATTAGCTATATATTTGTAATGATTTATTTTTAAATTAGAATTTAAAAAAAATGATGAGACTTATTTATAAATTAATTATATGGTCAAAAGAGAGTTTATATATGGATGTGTTTCATAATTGGTATTTTGTTTTGTTTTCGTTTGTGACTAAATGTTAGTATGGGTAGAGTAATGTCATAGGAGGGGACTTTATCTCTTGAGTCTTAAATTATTTTATGGTTTTATACCTTTTATGCTTTGGGCTTGTATTATGGGAAATTTATAACCATTTTGATGTCATCAATTTGTTCCTATGTCGCCTTGTGCACCTATGATGTGATGTGTTTGTGAGTCTCAATCAATATGTATTTGACCATAGGAGGTGATGACCACTGTTGTGTATAGTCTTATTAACTTGGTCACCTCATTTATTCTTATCAGATTGTTTTATGAATGATGGTTCTTTATGTTTATGATTTACTCCAGGTTCGGAGAAAGATCCTACCAATGTTTTATGGTCATTGATCTTATGATGTGATAACCATGTGTTTTTTTATTGGTTATTGAGATGTCTAGTATGAGATGGGCATTTTGGATCCTTGTATGGGATGTATATTTTTTTTTTATACTCCAACATTTGCATTGGTGATTTCATGACTTAATGATTTACAAGAAGCCTTTTATGGTTTTGTCTTTGTCTACTTTTTGGTCCTATGGCTGGGAGCATTAGGGTAGGTTATCTAGGAGTGTAGAAGGGAAGTGTCTTGCATTGGGGGCCAAGGACCTAAGAGGCTACTAGGATAACTCATTACAAGTGACCTAAAAAGTGAAAACTTAATAAATCTATTAGGAGAGAAACATTAACAAGATAATTTTGTGTTCTCACCCATGCCTTGTGTTGGGACTATTTTTTGTTATCTGAGTCTTGCTAAAAGTTTTGGTTCCTAATGTCAGTTCATGCCCTAAAATTCAAAGTTTTTTCAAGCATTCCCTCAAATTTTTTTGTAAGTGTCTGTTTACCAAGCAATATGTTACTTAAAATGGAATAAAGCCTTAAACCCTAAGCCTTTTTGTGTCTTTACCATGAAAAACCCTAGAACCCTATGACCTTGTTCTATTTTGAACTTGTTAGGGATTTTTCTTGTATGAACCACAATGCTTGAAATGTCTATGTGAACACTGTATCTTCTAATATTGATTCAGAGACAAGAAAAGCCTAATTGCTAAGGACTGGATAAGGTCCTTCTTCGTTTTTGAGCTCCACAAATACTCAGGCAGGTTTTACCTCTTAAGATTGTTGTTTACATAGTATTTGTTGATGTGGACACTGATTAGCTATGTATCTTTATTGGACCAACTTATGAATTATCTTGCAAATGACCAAGCATAACCATAAAAAAGATATTACCATACAAATCATAGTTATAAACATAACAATAACTAGTGATACAAGGATTCTCATCCTTATTCCTTTTCTTTATAGGAGGGACAACCTAATGGATTCACTCTTCAAGGAATCAATAATATGGACAGCGTCCTGCTGACAGAGGTCCTTAACAAGTTCAGTTTGTTTGTTCTTAGTAACAGAGTATTTTAATTGATTTGGTTTTGATAACCTGGAATATCTCAGACATAGATAGATTATCAGACTGCTTTTTGAACCAGTGCCTATCCTTTGGGGCTATAGAGTCAAATATAAGCTAAGATATCATATAAATAAAACACAGTAAACTGCCTTACAGTTCACATGCAACTCAGATAAATTTCCTTACAAGTTATCCTGTCACCTCAAATCTATTGTATCA
>MU223776.1:10015793-10032248 GCA_018584345.1 Thuja plicata
TCAATCTCAGGATCATAATTTTGTAGGGCCACAAGAGCTTCATTGGTAATTGTTTCTTTCCCATCCACAAGTAATTGGGACTTTAGCTGCTCTGCCTTGTGCCACCTGAGGAAGTCTTTAAACTCTTCTGTCTTCACAAAGTTGTCATCATGTAGGAATTTCTGCTGGTTAAGCAACCTTTCATCTACACAAGCCCTGAGTGGTATTTCTACCTCATCTTCTAAGTCAGGTCTTTGCTTCTTTCCTTCTCTGATTGCTTTTCTCAGGTTATGATCATATAACCTGGTGCCTGGTACTAAGGCTTTAGCCTTATCTTTCTTCTTACTTTGCCCTTCAATTGAAGGCTGACCTAATTCCAACTTTTGCCTCTTTGCTGTAGGCTCTTCCACATCATCTGGCTGAATGGCAACTGTTAGATCAATAATATGTTGTTCTTCCCCTTGCAACTGTGGGATCTCAGCCATTTCTTGCTTTGGGGCTTGTTGCTGTAGAGGAAACACAGAAGGACGTGCATAATCACTATCATCACCACTCTCTTCTTCTAATTATGAGTGTTCAGGTGATTGAGCACCTTTCTTATCCAAGACTGCATCCAATTTTTCTACTAACACATAGTAGTTGTCAATCATAGCTTTAATCCTATCAAAATAGGAAAGATCAGGGTAAAAACCCCCAAATGATAATCCATTTCTTCTGATTTGTGTTTGCAGCTTCAGCAGCTCCTGAATTCTCAGTCTTCTCACATGAATGTCATCCTCATCCAAGAGATTTCTTGTTGAATATTCCTCTATACATTCAAAATGCACATTAGTATTAGGGATTGTAGGAGTGTACAACTTCCTAACCCCAGCCATGAAGCCTTCTGGGTCAATATATCTGTAAGGGGCTGCCCCCATTCTGAAATTTTCCAACCATTGACCTACTTCATCAATGGAATTTTTACCAATTGTAAAATTTGCAATCTTAAATTGCCTAGGGGTTATAGTCCCCTTCTTATGTGGTGCAAAGTGCTCATTTTCAGTTAACATCAGCTGCCAGATGAATTCCATAGCAGCAACTCTCATAGGCACATGATAAGGTAATATATGGGGTGGATGAATACACCCATATATTTTGATTATGGTGAAGTTCTCCTCCAAGAAAAAGTCACCCTAGTTGTGGTTTCCAGACCAGTTTTCTTTGTAATGGCAGGGCCTAAGCAATTGGATGATCTTCAATGGGACTCTAGTCCTGCTTGTCCCTAAATTCTGCACAATTGGATATACAATCCAATTTTGGAATGCACAAAAATCACAATCCTTGGAAGTATAGTTCCAAACCCTAACCTAGAACTGGATAGGATTTGGTTGTGCCTGATAGAATCTCTGAGGGGATAAATTGTGGGGATCCATGATTGTGAAATTGAAATACAAGAGAAGGTGCATCAGGACTGAATAATGCAAGAATTTTGGCTCCTTCTCTCTAGGGTTTTTTAATTTCTTCTGTGGAGCAACAAAACCCTCATGCATTTCGTCAATTATATGCTCAATATAATCATAACTAGTGCTTGAATGCACCTCCTGCAGGTCTAAAACCATCATTAAGATGCTAGAGCTGATTCTCTCTGCATCTCCATCAATTCCCAACACTCTACAAAAGGCATAGGCATTGTACTTGATATAGAAGAGTAGGTCCTTAAAATAATATGGATAGGGTTCTACAATAGGATTTAAATAATTTTTTATTTCTTTCAACATATGCTTTTGTAACAAGCCCTTTGCAATTCCAGGCTTAGAACTATATCTTTTTTCCTGCCTTGTCATGTCAATTCTTTTAGACATGGTACTGAATAAGCCAAAGGCTTGCATAAATGAGTTTCTATTTAAAATCAACAAGGAAGTGACATCATCCCTTTTGATGGTCTTTGTGAGAGCATCATAGTGACAAGCCAGGTCAAGAAAAAGGTCAACATCTAAGAACACATCAGGAACTAATAGCCTAGCTAGACCACATGTCCAAGGGTTTGAAATAGGGATGGGCTTATCTGAATTCTTATGAAGTATGTGAAAAGAGAGTAACCTGTTGTGCCTGGGGTTACAACATCTTGGATGTTTTTGTAATCTTCCAAAAGGACACTAGCATTGACTTTCTTTCTCTGTGTTGATCCTGGCAGAAGCTGGAGAAACTCATCAGAGTAACTAGGTTTTCCTTTTTGTTCTTCCCCACTGCCTCCACTTGTTGAAGCAACGCTCACAGCTCTACTCATCTTTGCAACACCTTGAATTTCTTTCTTCTAACCGATACTGAAACAAATCTAATCTCCAATATCAGCTGACTGCTCTGAGCACAACCCTCTGTAATTTTAGAAATTCCTGATTACTTCTGGATACACTGCAACTACTCAAAACATCACTCTTCTCTGAAAACAAGCAACTTGGCTCTGAAAACTTGAAAGCACGGTGAATGGGAATGAGTGCACCATCCACTCCTTATAGCCATCATCTAGAGTACATAGCTAATAATTTGAAAACATCAGTTCTGCCATTAATTCGGCATGCTGTGAACTTTGAAAAACCTAGCCGTAGTTGCACGAAGTTGACAGGAAATCAAATTTTCAAATATGAATCCTCGGAGCAATGATAAAATGTTTAAGAGAGCTGACATCTCACTTGCTGATTCACTATATGTCTCACATCTCAGCTACCTTTTATGCACAGTGATCAAAATTCAAGCCTCTGATTGGCTGCCGAGAGATTTGCCCTGTCACATCAAGAAACTGTCGCCATTTTTTAGATCTCATGATCAGGCAACCTCGCGACTGCATTAAGTCTCTTTGTCATGGGTGTTTGTTCTTAACCATAGTTCCGTCTTAAGACCTGACGATAATGTATTTTCTTAACTCCGGCTGACTCCAGTGATCATCTGGCGATCACGCGACTCAAAAGAAATCAAATTCGCGAGTAGTTAGGTTTAACTCATCATTCTTTCTGAGACTTGGCGACTAACCGTTATCATTACCCTTTTCAGTTATCGCACTGTCGCTGAATGCTTATACACCTTTTCAAGACCATGTGACAAGCCTTAGTCGCCCAGTCAGGAGATACTTTCAACTTTATCTTAACCTGTTACAAGTGCCTTTTACCTACTCATAGCGACTGCGTGACATACGTTAATCGCTAAGTCGGGAGGAATTTTTCCCTAGGGCACTTTCCTTTCCAGACTTCGCGACCACCGTTAGATATTTTGTCTCTTTCATCAGACGACAATCGCTTAATCGCTTAATATTTCTTCATGCCCTTAAATCATTCTCAAACTTTGCGACAATGGGCAAAGGACCTTTAGTCTCGAAGTCGCAGGATCCATTTCTTCCTTCTGGCGACTTCCCGACAACCCACTTACATTAGGACAGATGTCACCAGCTTACTGGTTTACTTGATGCATAACGGGAAACTGAAACATTATTCTGTTTTGGCGACATCCTGACTGAGCAATGCCACAAACTGCAAACAGTTAGTCGCGTAGTCTGAGCTGCTAACACCTAACCATCATTCTGTTTCGAGACCATGCGACTAAAGGAAAACTTAACCGTGAGCCCTGGCCTGATCTAGCAACAACGCGACATGAAGTAATCGTGAAGAGTGAGAACTTTTTTCATAACTGTTGATTTCTTCCACGATCACCCGACTAACAGTGTGTCCCATTCTTTTATAAAGCTTATAACATGACATCTTGCGACAACCTGACTGAAAGGAATTGCTGAGTCTCAGAACAATGGAAGAATATTTTGATTTATATCGAGACCACGTGACACAAAGGAAAAGCAAAGTCGGGAAGAGCCTTAGAATATTCGGCCGGGGTAACGCGACGAGGCGACCTAGCTTTATAAACACATGTCTTAAGTGATTTGAAAAAGCAACATTGAAACATAAGACATGACCTAGGGTTTAAATTTCATCGTTTAGCACTTGGATACTTAGGGTTTTTAGGGTTTTTGCAAATTTGTCAAGGCTTAGACATGAAAACCTAAAAATTTGACAGAGAGCAAGACAAGGAACGAGGAGAACCAGCAAAAACAGGAAATACAACCAACAGAAGTTACTTTTATTGTGTAACTTAAGTTTCTTTAAGTCATGTTCCTTTTTGGTCTTTTCTTTTACCTCTTAATCTCATGATTAAGACCAAATATTATCCATGGTCTAGAGACATGGTGCAAGCACTTATCTCTTAATCTCAGGAAGAAAAGAATATACTCTTATTGATTTAGAGATTAAGTGTAGGCGGTCTATCTTATTTTCATCATGCGGTTGACGCATGATTTCTAGACAAAGATGAAGTTAGCTCAAATATTGGGAGATTCAACGATGACCATGGATGTAGTTTTCATCATGTGGCTAGCGCTAGATCTTGTGAATTAACTCAAGTTATGAAATGTGTTTAGAGACTCAAATATAGCCTTTTTCTCATGATCTGATAATCTAACCAAATATTAGGACAAAGTTATCTTTTTGCTATGTCATTGGATCTCTAGATGGAATTAGAGTTAAGTGATTTGTTCAGAGACTTAGCGAGGATTGTTGATCTCATTCTAGATGAGAGGCTAGTAAGTGATCTCAAAATTGTTGGAGATTTGATTCTGATTAGTTGATTGATTGTATGTTTGTCATTGATGACAACATATAATACACAATATTAATTCTATATGTACTTATCAGAATGATGACATGAAGACTTGTGTTGTTAGATACATGTTGTTGACATGTTTATTATGTTATGTTCATACACACAGATCTAGATATGATGTTTTAGTCAAGTTGTGTAATTCTGTTATTGACAGTTATAGTTTTGGAAGAGTATCTGTTCAGAGCTGACATATGTAACGTGTTTCTTGAGTTGTGCTTATCTTCAAGATATGTGTGTGTATATTCATGATTAGTTATGAGTTGATTATATTCATCTAAAGGTGCCAAATGTGTTTCAAGAAGATTGCAAAGTTAGAGTTAATTTGGTGAGGCCAACTTAGTGAAGCGTCGCATCTATTCAGTTTATACTTGCACAGTTGTAATAATTCTTGCGTGCTTAGTAGAGCCAACAAGGATGTTATGAAGAGTTTTCTTATAGGTCCCATTATCTCATACTTTGAGAAAGATACTTATAGCAATTCAATTGTGATATGCTAAGTGTGAATGATATGAAAAGAGATAGAAGATGTACATAGTAGAATATCAGATGTGGTTCATTCATCAAGAATCTATGTGAAGAAGAAGTGAAAGATTGTAATACACTGGAACTGATCAAGACAGCAAGTCTACTCTACAATTCATCATCAAATATATTGCATATCTGTTATATAGAAGGTTTTAGCCTTCACCATCAAGCAGTGAGATTTTGGATAGTGAGTCCACCACCCCTAACAGGGTTATTTGTAAAAGACTCCTAATAGGGTCCGACCCTTAACCAGGTCACTATACTTATTTCATTGTAAAGTACAACTCCTAAAAGGATTGAAATAAGGATTACTATATACAAGTATAGTTCATTATGGGTGCTAATTCTGATCAGGGTTTTTACCATTTGGTTTCCCAGTAATCAAATTGTGTGTTGTGTACTGTGTTATCTGATTAAGCATTTACTTTGTTGTATTCTGAAGTTAAAGAAGAAAAATAATTAAAGTTATTGATAACTGATTCACCCCCCCTCTTAGTTATCCTTTGGGACTATTCTAACAATTGGTATCAGAGCCAAGTACCTTGGAGAAGAAGCCTAACAGCTTAAGGTAGATCAGATGTCTTACTTCAGAAAAGAAATCCCTAAGTTCGATGGAGAAAATTATCTGGATTGGAAAAACAAAATGATAACATGTCTGCGATGTGTTGGCTTTGAAATCTTTGAAGTTGCTACACAAGAAGTTGTGATTCCATCTTTGAAAGACCTTGCAAAGGATGATGCTACTAATAGACAAAAAGAAACATTTACCAATAATGCAATTGCCCAAGAATCCCTAATCAGCGCCTTATCTGACAGTGAATTCTCTGAGATCAAGAAAATTGACAGAGGATATACCATATGGAAGTATTTAGAAGATATGTTTGAAGGAGATATTCAAGCAAAGAATGCACGCAGGAAGACATGGAAAAAGAAATACAAAATTCTTGAGATGTTACCTGAAGAGAACATTAGAGCTTACAATCAAAGGATAAATGAAGCAGCCTCTGGAATCAGAAACAAGGGTGGAAAAATATCAGAAGAAGACATAATGGACAAGTTTCTAACTACTTTAACATTAGACTATGAAAACAAGATAAGTATTCTATAGGAAACCATGCAATTCTCACAAGAATTCAAGAGAGAGACTTTGATTAGCAATTTCTCTGCATTTGAGATATCAAGATTGAAGATTGAACCTAAAAGTGAAACAGCTTTCAAAGCCTTAGTCCATGGTGAGAAATCCTTACACATCTCTAGTCATAATGAGAAAGAAGAAGTTGATGAAGAACTAGAAGAAACCATTGCTATGATTTCTAGAAGAGAAAAGAAAGGTAAAGGAAAATATGAAGGACAGCTTCCATTCAAATGTTTTTCATGTAACAAGATTGGTCACTTTGCATCTAAGTGTCCCACAAGAGTCAAGAAGTTCAGATCTGATTACAAACCCAAATATAAGAAGGAATGTTATCATGCTAAAGAAGGTGTAACTGATGAAGATTTGGGAGAAGATGAAATTGGATTCATTTCCCTTAGAGACATGGAAAGGTTGCTTGAGGAAATGGACACTGGAGATGAAAAGGAAGAACAAGAGTTAGCCTTAATTTCCAAAGCAGACATCAGAACTAATTGGATCATTGATAGTGGATGCTCCCATCATATGACAGGTGACAAAGATAAATTTGTTCATTTAGACAAATATAAAGGTGGTATGTTTAGATTTGGAGATAACACTCCTAAACCTATCATAGGAAGAGGTTCTATCACTTTGGATGGAAAGAACAAGATAGGTGATGTTCTATATGTTGATGGATTACATCATAACTTGCTAAGTGTTGGACAACTACTTGATAAGGGTTATCATTTGGAGTTCAAAGACAACAAGTGCATCATTAACAAAAAGGATGGAGACATGATTGCATCAGGATCCAAAACAAAAGGTAATGTTTTTCAGCTCAATTTTGATGTAAGTTATTATTTTGCAAAGGTGGATGATAGTTGGTTATGGCACTAGAGACTATGTCATATCAATTTTGATAATATAGTAAAGATCAGTAATGTCAAGGCAGTTAGAGACCTACCAAGTATTGCAAGACTAGTTGACACAATATGCATGGAATGTGTTATGGGTAAGCATGTAAGGATTTCCTTCAGAAGCAAGAAGAACTCAAGTGAGAACAAATTGGACCTAGTACATATAGATTTGTGTGGTCCTACCCAAACAAGATCATACTACAGAGAAAGGTATTTCATTTTGTTTGTTGATTATCTTTCTAGGATGATGTGGGTTGCATTCTTAAGGGAGAAATCTAAAGCCTTTGAAAAGTTCAAAATATTCAAAGCTAAGGTTGAGAATGAATCTGGATCAAAACTAAAATGTCTGAGATCAGATAGAGGAGGAGAGTTCACCTCTGATTAGTTTTATGAATATTGTGAAGAACATGGAATTAAAAGATAGTTGAGTGCACCTAGAACCCCTCACCAAAATGGGATTGTAGAAAGGAGGAACAAGATTATACTTGATACAACGCGCACTATGATGATTGAAGGGAAATTTGTGCACACCTACTGGAGAGATGCAGTGAATACATCTGTGTATACTATCAACATAACACAAATGAGACCAGGTGCAGATAAGACACCCTATGAACTTTGGTTTGGTAATGTACCTACAATAAATTATTGTATAGTCAGAAAATGGAAGCACTTCCATTGTAGATGTGTTTATCCTTCTGAGTAAGTGGTTTGAGGTCATGGAAAGTACCTTGAATGGGTTCCTGATCTTGACATGGCTTCCTCCCTATTTTGTTCCTCTTTCCACTCCTGTTTGGCCTGATTTCTACATTCTGGACTACAGACTGGTGATTCTGGGCTTCAGGGTCAAGGTCAACATTTTAGGTCTATGTCAACCTCAACCCTGGCCTAGGTTAGGGTCAACCTCAACCTTGACCCAGGATTTAGATCCTGGGGTCTTGCAGTTTCAAGAGGTTAGCCTTTGCAAAAAGTATTTCCCACTTTCGGGTTGGCTATTTCGGGTTCTGAAGCATTGATTCCTAAATTATATTTAATATCGATCCTCTCCTAGGGGTAAAGGCTTTAATGGGAATTTAATCCTCCTATGTAGGCCTCCTTGGAAGATTGTGCCTTAATTCCATATAAAAGAGAATCTTTCTCTCTCATTTTCTCTAAGAACCATCATCAAGCAAACAAAGTCTTGTAATCAAACATTCCTAATTGAGATCAAGCATTATCAAGTGAAGTTCAAGCAAGCAATCAAGCAATATTTCAAGCAATCATTCATCCATTAAAGTATCCATTTTCATGAAGGAGATCCATTGGAGGCCATTGAAAGATTAAAGCTAAAAGGTGTTGTTGGTTGTATTTCTTGTTTTGGCAGTTTTCCTGGTTCCCTGTGTTTTCCTCTGCGATCTGGTGTATTCAAGTCAGCCATCTCTAGTTCATTTGGCCTTACCTGTGTCAAGTTTTTAGGTTTTCAAGTCTAAACCTAACTCAATTTGCAAAAACCCTAAAAACCCTAGGCTTTCCATGTGTTAAGTGTTAAAAAATAAACCCTAGGTCTTTTTTTTCTATTTTGATGTTACTTTTTCTATCCACTTAAGTCATGTGTTTTTATCAAATCGCTTTGTCGCGTTACTCCCAGCGAATATTCCTTAAGTCTTCCTGACTTGGAAATTTCCATTTGTCATATGGTCTCATTTAAAAATAGTATATTCCTTTGGTATTATGAGACTTTGCAATTTCTTCATGTCGGATGGTTGCAAGATAACTATGTCATAAGGTTTTATGCAGAAGGGACCCACTTCTTAGTCGGGTAATCGCAGGAAATTCTCAATAGTTATGAAAATGTCTTCAGACTTCGTGATTACCTTATATCAATTTATCGCCAAATGAGTCCAAATTTAAAAGTTGTGCAAAGCCTTCAGTCGCGTGATCTCAAGACGGAACAGCGGTTAAGAGATTTTGACCGAGACTTCGCGACTGACCGTCTGAGGTTTACAGTAAAGTATAGTCAGGTTGTCGCTAGAATAGAATGATGACTCAATTCTCCATTATGCACTAAGTGAACAAATTATTGTGTGACATGTGTCATAAGGTGGGTGGATGTTAAAGTATTATCGCATGGTCACAAGAAGGAGAAAATGGACCCAGCGACCTTGAGACTAAGTGCTTTGCCTTCAGTCGCGATGTCTGAGAAAGATTTAAAGGGTATGTAAGAAACATTTAGCGATTGGGCGACAACCATCAGATAAAGAAATAAGAGGATCCAATGGTGGTCGCAAAGTCTAAGAAGAAAAGTGCCCGAAGGGAAAATTCCTCCCAACTTGGCGATTAAGGTATGTCGCGCAGTCATCAGAAATGGAAAAAGGGCACATGTAATCTGTTATGGTAAAATTAAACACTCAGGACTTATATTCTGCGATCGGGTGACTAGGTATGGTCGCATAGTCTTGACATGAAACAAGATCACTCAGCGACTAGGAGATAACTGTAAAAGGTTAAGGGAAACGGTTAGTCACAAGGTCTCAGAAAAAATAGAGAGTTAATGTTAACTATGAGCGACTATGATTTCAGTTGCGTCGCGTGATTGCCAGACGATGACTTGCATTAGCCAGAGGGAAGAAAATGTATTGTCTCCATGTCTCGAGATAAACCATGGGTTAGTGATAGAGGCCCGCGACAAAGAGACTTTATGCAGTCGCGTAGTCGCCTGATCCCAAAATCTAAAAAACGGCGGCAGTTTTTGATGTGACAGTATGAATCGCTCGGTAGCAAATCACAGGCTTGTATTTTAATTACTATGCAAAAAAAGTAGCTGAGATGTAAGACAGTTAACAAATCACAGTATGACATGTCAGCTCTTTTGAATGTTGTATGATTGTTCTGAGGATTCACTTTCAAAATTTGATTTTCTATCAAGCTCATGGAACTACGGCTAGGTTTTCATTCAAGTTCACAGTATGTCAAATTAATGACAGAACTGATGTTTCTAAATTATAAGCTGCGTACTCTGAATGATGGCTATAAGGAGTTGATAGTGCATTCATTTTTCATTCACCGTGCTTTCAGTTTTCAAAGCCCAAGTTGTTAAAGTTTTTAGAGAGAAGAGATATTTTGCGCTATTTGCAGTGTTTCCAAAGTTGATCAAAGAGTTCTAAATTTTAGGAAATTATGCACAGGACGGTCAGCTAATCTCTGAGATAGATTTGTTTCAATATCAGTAAGGAGTAGGAGATTCAGGGCATTGCAAATATGAGCGGGGCTATGAGTGTTGCTTCAACAAGTGGAGGAAGTGAGGAGGAACAGAAGGGAAAGGCGAGTTTTTCTGATGAATTCCTCCGTCTCCTACCTAGTTCAACACATAATAAGAAGGCTAATGCTAATCTCCTTATTCATGAGTATAAAGACATTCGAGATGTTGTGACTCCAGGGACAACAGGTTTCTCCCTTTTCAATTATTTTTGTAAGAATTTTGATAAGCCCATCCCAGTATCAAACCCTTGGACCTGTGGTTTAGCTAGGTTACTTGTTCCTGATGTCTTCCTAGATATAGACCTATTCTTAGAACTAGCCAATCACTATGATGTTTTGAAAAAGACCATCAGAAGGGATGATGGTACTGCCCTATTAATATTAAATAAAAACTCATTCATGCAGGTGTTGCCTCCACTTTTAAACATGTAGCCATTTTAGAAAAGTGGAAGTTTTGCATCTTAGTGAGGTTTAATCGCATTTGAGTCTAGGTAGGTGTCCTTTAAGTAATTGGGAATCACCATCAGATTTTCCATTTTTCCCTTCTCCCTCCACATTCCCTTAGCCGGGTGGATTTCTCCCTCACGCATGATAAGTCTGCGGGTAGTCTAGTGCCTAATCCGATGGGGGTTCTCGCATCATTTTGATACTTGTAGAACTAATCATCACTGGCAGAATTCTCCATTCAACAGTTAAACAAAGGCTTGCAGAATTTCAGAAATCATCTTCTCCATTGCGGGTTTCTACCAGCGAAGTTGATTTTCCGCTTAGTACGAATGGCAATGTTTGTAGAAGTATATTATGAAAAGAAATGGTCTTGGATAGTGAAATTGTTACCTACAACATAGAAATGGATCTGGGGAACATTTAAAAGGAAATTTGGAATCAAGAAAGACTCAAAGTGGAGAATTAGAATTCAGCTTCTCCGTGGCGGAATTCTACCTAAGAAGGTAATTTTCTGCAAAGGCAGAAAAGAAGAAGGAGCGCTGTGGTGGACCCCACAATGGGTTTTTGAAGCACTTTTTCAATTTTCCAGGTAAGAGAGAAATGTTTAAATGTTGACTCGAAAATTAAAATAAAGTATTTGTGGAGAACTGAAAATTGCTTTCTCCGCAAGCGGAGTTCACACCCGTAGAGAGATTTTTCGCAAGAAAAGAAATGCACCCAATGTTATATTAGACGGATTTTCACTAAGTGGAGCACCCCGTTTCTGATTTTCTGCAAGTCCACAGAAAATGGAAAAGTAAGTGGAATAATGAAAATGTTTCCGTTAGGGCAACGGGAATAGTGAAAAGACTCCAAGAGATCCGTTAGGGAAACAAGAATAGTGAAAAGACTCCAAGAGATCCGTTAGGGCTCCGCATTGATGGTGTTAACGAGTTTTCTTCATAAATTCATTCGTGTGGTGCGAATGCTGAAAATCAACGGTGACATTTAGATTTATATAAAGCCAGAAATGTGAACAGTATTTCAAATCACTGTTTCTTCTTTGCTACCATTCAATTATTCTGCCCAACCCATTTGCATTCATAGCATCTTAACTGTGAGCTCTATATCTTGTGTTTTCGAAGGCCCTTATTATTGTATAGAAAAATGGCCGCTAGGTTCTCCGGTTTTGACATATTAAACGACATTGAAACCACTCTGTAGAATCTCACAGATACTTCTCTGCACTTTTACAACATACATGATCTCCAGAAAAGACTGAAAGTAGAGCCAATTCATCCCATAACAGAGAAGCTTAGAGAAAGTGGCTTGATTGAAGCGGCAGGGTTTCCAGTGGCCGTCCAAGCTCCAGAATTGATATATGAATGTATCAACCATTAAAACCCAGACACTAGATAGATTATACTGCCAGATGACATAGTGCTTCTATCTATTGATCGTCAGACAGTGGGGAATTGCTTCTGGGTACCTGAGCGGGAAAAATTCTCCAACTTAATGGTATTGCACGCGGCTTTTGAGTTTTCCACAAAGAAAATGGTGTGGAGGAGAGAAATTATGCACTCATGGTTTCAGAAGCCGCAAGGCGCTAAAAGCAAGGGGCCAAAGACTCTATTAGGATCAGACCTTAAGCCCGAAATTATTGATATTCTGGTTCTCATTCACAGAATGAGAGGTGAAGTTGAAGCCCTAAATTTCATTGAGCATTACTTCTTCATAGTACAAGTAATATGCTCAGGTACATAATATGTTGATTGGGCTCAGGAGGTAAGTGAAAATCTATCCAATGCCCTCCATGCTGCAAAGTTCTACAATACATTTTATATGTCTTCTTTCCTTATCTATATGTTGGCATCACTGCAAATATGGCTGGGTCTTCCGAGATTGGAAGATTTCCCAGATAATGTTAAATGCTACGAATTTTACCCATGTTTGCAATTACATAACAGCTATGGAGATTATGTCCGAGTGAATGATGCTTTCACTATGAGAATTTGTAGGGAATTGTAGGGATGCCCTGAACGGAGATTCAGCCCAGAAGTGATGGAGGCCATTAGCCAGTTTGGGAATTTCTTTATTCATTTCTCATCATTTTCCTATTTACGTCTTGCAGCCTTTGATGGATTCCCCTTGAAGTTGCCAAGATATCCAAGTAATATGATCATGCTGATTGAAATGGTGAAAAAAGTAGTGCACGTGAACCTGTTGAGTGCAAGATTGAGAAAGAAAGGGTATGAATTCCCTATGAAGGTCGGGGATTTCAGTTGTGAATCCCGTTCAGATGCCAAGAACATGCTGAAAACATTTGAAACCAGGTATCACCTAGAAACATATGGGGTGATAAGGCCTATGTTCAACCCCAAAGGCTATGCAAGAGATGTATTGCAGATTGGAAGCACAGTCAGACACATCATCGACTTTGAAGATTATTTTGCTGACTGCAAAGATGAATTTGAAAGCCATGACCGTGCTTTTGCCAGGTTCACAGTTGAGCAGGTGAAGACATATGGTATTAACCTGGATGTTGAAGGAATTGAGGATGATGGCTAGAATATGTATAGAAATACTTATTTGACCAAAATTAGAAACACCTTCATCAGTTCTGAGCCTAGTGGAGAAGTCACGGAGGACTTAGAGACAATGAAGGCAAAAATTATCAAGAGAATGGGAAAATGGGTCGAATGGATAGCTAAAAAGAAATGAACAATAAATACATCTACTCAAGTGTCTCCATCAGTGGCTGCTTCCTCCTCCACTCAGGGGACCACTACAAGTGTGATGCCAGCAATTTCTCAAGGACCCGCTCAGCATGCAGGAGGAGGTGACCAACCGCCAGACAAGAGCATTCCATTGGATAAGACCTGCCATGACGGCTCACGACCAGTGATTGGGACCCAAATGGAAGAGAAGAAAGAAGAGGAGAAGAAGGAAGAAGAACTGAAAGATAGTGCAGTTACTCCTTGCACCACTCCGGTTTCATCTCCTCATGTTACCCTAGTGCCTTTGCCTCATCCTAGTCCTAGCACTCCTGTGAGTGTAACACTGATAGTCGTGGATAGTTCTCTAGTGCAAATTGTGGATTTGGGAGATGGAGAGAGTATTAGTAGTGAGTCTTCAAAATTAGACAGAGCAGCTAAGAAGACCGCCGAGACAAGCCAAGCCTCTCTGAAGTTGGTCCCTCAAATCCCAAAAAATCCTTTTGCTACACCTACAGTAGCAGCCACCCCAGTTAAAAGGAAAATGTTCAGCATCGATTCACTAGGGGCTGCATCCCAAGTAATAAGCACTAAGTCATGGATGGAGGACACCCTGGAGAGGAAGAAATGAAGGAAAGATGAGAGTACTCCAGAAAAAGATACTATTTCCCTTTTGGTACAGTCCGGATCAGCACTTGCTCAAGCCAAGAAGCAGAAGTCGCTGTCAATATTAGGCCATGATCCAGCCACAGGTCACTTGACCATGGAGATAGTGAAACCCAACAAAGAGGGAAGATTGGAGGATATGGCTATTGATGATTTTACACTGTATTCAATAGACCTTAGTGAAGCAAGGCATGATACCAAGGTTGGTGTGTGGAAGTCAACCAACAAAGTCATTGAAGAACAATTAGAGAGCCTGAAGTCTTCCAAAGTAAGAATGAAGGCAGAGATTGAAGAATTGAATCAATTCATCTGACAATTGGTGTCTCCTCTAGCAACCATCTCTGGAGTGACGATGACAAAGAACCCCACGGCCGCCGAAGTACAAGCTCTTATTTCCCAACTCTAGGAAGATAGGCACTTCAGCCAAATAAGTAAAGAATGGATTGAAAAGGTCAGAGAAGATGGGATTACTATTATAGAACAGATTGGGAGCAATATTCTAAGGTTGGAGAAAGAAATAGAAAACATTCTGACAAACATTAATGCCCTGGCAGGAGAAAGAGCGAAGAGTGATGAATGTGGTGCCCTCTTGAAGATGATCCTACAAATGAAAGGGAAAGAAGCCATAGAGGCAAAAACTCTATCAACAGGAAGTGAGCCTATAGCTGAATGGCTTAAAAGTGTATTATTTAGGTCTGAAATGATACTATCTGCAGAAAAGGGACTTAGTGAAATAGGGAACAAAATAAGTGAAGTCCAGAACAGGGGATTTGAGATAATAAGAGAACTCCATACAGACTCCCAAACTAGCGGCCAGGAGAAGGTGTTAATTGATGTCAATTTAATGAAAGAGAATTTCTCTAAGTACTTAGATGGTTTGATCAATGCATCTGCAAGTGGCACGAACAGAGCTACAGAATTGCAAAAGCTGAGCAGGCACATACACGTGGCCATGGAAGAGATGCCAAAATAGTTAAACGCGACAAAGAAGGTGGCTAGAGATCATGCCCAGTGGCTCTTAAGATATACCAATGTCTACGTGCCTAAACATGAAGAGTTAGTTCCAATAGTGGTTGCTGCCAAAGCTTATCGGACAAAGATGGAAAAAGAAAAGGAGGCCAAATGATTTAATTTCCCCTTTTCTTTTTTGTTTCTTTTCCCTTGTAATTAGTTAGCGACAGAAGTGGTTTTCTTGCCATCTGTCATTTAGAGGGAGATGAACCGATTAAACTCCCTTTGTAACGGTCATCCCTTGGCTCTATATGTATGAATTTGAAAGATTAATGAAAGGTCGGCAAATTTTTTGGTGTGGGATAATTGATGTTGCAGAGACAATTGAAAGTGTTTTATGTCAAATATTTTCTGTTCCATTAGCTTAGAATGGTAGTTAGATGGTTCTTTCTTTAAAATCTAAGTTACAGTAAGAAGGAAAGGATGTTTCTTTCTTTTGTTACAAGGATGTGAATAAACCTCAGTAGGATGTGCTGTGGGATATTCAAAGGAAGATCAAATAGAGGTCTTTAATATTTCATCTAAATCTTATTATGAAATAGCCATAAATTAGTTAGTGCTGAGTGTATGAGTTCATAAAAACTATGATTTCTGCATCTTGGTTTGTAGATTAAAGATCCCTCCTTGCCTGGATTAAGTCCTGTTTAGGCTTGATTCAGTTTAGCCTCTTCTGCTCTCGGGTTAAGAGCATACCCCCATGTTAGTGAAAGATCAAAACATCATTCATTGCATATCTATTTTAGGGAGCTGTACCTACCAATTCAGAGAAAAGACGGTAATCTTGAAGGGCTTTTCAACTGTTGTATTCAGATTGTGTTCACAATTTGGGCATTAGAGAGTCATTTCTATAATAAGCAAGAAAGGACCAAATCTGTTTACCAACAGCAGGCTTTTGGCTTATTTAGCACCATGTCTACTAAAATTGACATGATAAAGCAGGAGAAAAGGTATAGTTCGAAGCCTGGTATTGCTAAAGGCTTATTGCAGAAACACATGTTGAAAGAAGTGAAAAAGTACTTAGATCCTATGGCTGAGCCAAATCCATATTATTATAAGGACCTACACTTCTACATTAAGTATATCTCTTATGCTCTGTGTAGAGTGCTAGGGAGAGATGGAGATGCAGAGAAAATTAATGCTGGCATCCTGATGATGGTGCTAGACTTACAAGAGGTGCACTCAAGCA
>MU223776.1:10042991-10057539 GCA_018584345.1 Thuja plicata
CTTTCACAGATTGAACCTTTAAGTGTTGAAGATGCTTGTAATGATTCTGATTGGAAGAATGCAATGAAAGAAGAATTAGATCAGATAATTAAAAATGATACATGGGAATTGGTCCCTAGACCCAGTGCCAAAAATGTGATTAGAACAAAGTGGGTATTTAGAAACAAGATGAATGAAGATGGTACAGTAGTTAGAAACAAAGAAAGATTGGTATGTAAAGGATATGTGCAAAGAGAAGGAATAGAATACACTGATACATTTTCCCCAGTGAGCAGACTGGAAGCCATTAAATTGTTTCTGGAATATGCAACATTCAAAGACTTTAAATTTTATCAAATGGATGTAAAATCAGCTTTTCTAAATGGTGACTTGAATGAAGAAGTCTACATAGAACAACCTGAAAGATTTAATCTTTTAGATGAACTAGACATGGTATGCAAATTGAAGAAAGCAGTCTATGGTCTTAAATAGGCCCCAAGAGCTTGGTATGAGAGACTTGATGGTTATCTTACCAAGATTGGATTCAAGAAAGGAGCAACAAATTATAACCTATTCACAAGGGAGACACCCGATGGATTATTATTAGTTGCCATATTTGTTGATGACATTATCTTTGGTGGTAATGACAAGCTCAGTACAAGATTTGCAAAAAAAATGCAGAATGAATTTGAAATGAGTATGATTGGTCCTATAAAATACTTTTTGGGACTGAATGTAAAGCAAACAGATAAAGGTATATTCATTAATCAGTCAAAATATGTGAAGGAAATACTAAAGACCTTCTAGATGGATGACTGTAAGCTAGTATGCACTCCCATGATAATAGGAAGCAAGATTTCAAAAGATGATGATCCCACAATAGTTGATAAGACATTGTACAAATCTATGATTGGTAAACTCATTTATCTAACTCAATCTAGACCTGACATATCTAATGTAGTTGGCATTGTTGGAATATTTGTAGCTGAACCCAAGTAGAATCACTTAATGGAAATCAAGAGGATATTCAGATATCTAAAGCGAACTATAGACTATGGTTTATGGTATCCAAAATCAGAGAATGTAAAACTTCATGTGTATACAGATGCAGATTGGGCAGGTTGTATTGATGAAAGGAAGAGAACTTCAGGAGGACCATTATTTCTTAGAGATAGGTTGGTTTCTTAGATAAGAAAGAAGCAGAACTATATTTCTCAGTCAACAGTAGAAGTTGAATATGTTGCAGTAGCACTAAATTGATCAACCATGGTTTGGATCAAGTAGATGGTTAAAGACTTTGGCATTCAGGTTGATTATCCTATTGTTATTGACTATGATAATACTAGCACTATCAACATGTCTAAGAACCCTGTGATGCACATAAAGACAAAACACATAGAGATCAAGTACCATTTCTTAAGAGAAAAGGTTGCAGACAAAGAAGTTAAATTGGACTATGTGAGCACCAAACAACAGTTGGTAGATATTTTCACAAAGCCCTTATCAAAGGATACTCCTCTCCTGATTCTGCTTAGAAGAAACAAAAAGGACATCAATCATCAAGTGATTGATGAATGGTTGACTACTCTACTTCTGGACTAGTACCTATGCCTAAAGATCTATGGCGCCCTTTGCCATTGATTCAAAGGGGGAGTATATAGTAAGGGGGAGTATGTACTAAGGGGGAGCATATAATTTGGGGGATTATATACATGGAACAAAAACACAGTTAGAGGAACTGCATCAATATAAGAGAAATATTTGATGAGGATATTGAGAAGATTGTAAAAGAAAGAGGAAACCATGAATAGAGGATGTTTTTGATATAATATGTTTCCATCAATGTCAAAGGGGGAGATTGTTGGAGATTTGATTTTGAGCATTTGATTGATTATATATTTGTCATTGATGACAACATATAATACACAGTAGTAATTCTATATGTACTTGTCAGAATGATGACATGAAGACTTGCGTGGTTAGATACATGTTGTTGACATTTTTATTATGTTAAGTTCATATATGCAGATCCAGATATGATGTTTTAGTCAAGTTGTGTAATTCTGTTATTGGCAGTTACAGTTCTGGAAGAGTATCTATTTAGAGCCAATGTATGTAACATGTTTCTTGAGTTGTGCTTATCTTGAGGATATGCATGTGTATATTCATGATTAGTTATGAGTTGATGATATTCATCTAAAGGTGCCAAACATGTTTCAAGAAGATTGCAAAGTTAGAGTTAATTTGGTGAGGCAAACTTAGTGAAGCATCGCGTCTATTCAATTTATACTTGTGTGGTTGTAATAATTCTTACGTGCTTAGTAGATCCAACAAGGATGTTATCAAGAGTTGTCTTATAGGTATCATGATCTCATACTTTGAGAAATATACTTATAGAAAGTCAATTATGATACGCTAAGTGTGAATGATACAAAAAGAGACGGAAGATGTACAGAGCAGAATATCAGATGTGGTTCATTCATCAAGAATCTATGTGAAGAAGTGAAAGATTGGAATACACTAGAACTGATCAAGATAGTAGGTCTAATCTATAGTTCATCATCAGATATAGTGCATATCTGTTATACAGAAGGTTGTAGCCTTCACCATCAAGCAGTGAGATTTTGGATAGTGAGTCCACCATCCCTAACAGGGTTATTTGTAAAAGACTCCTAATAGGGTCCGACCCTTAACCAGGTCACTATAATTATTGCATTGTAAAGTACAACTCCTAATAGGGTTGAAATATCTTCTAACAAGGATTACTATAAACAAGTATAGTTCATTGTGGGTGCTAATTCTCACCAGGGTTTTTACCATTTGGTTTCCCCATAATCAAATTGTGTGTTGTGTACTGTGTTATTTGATTAAGCATTTACTTTGTTGTATTATGAAGTTAAAGAAGAAAAAGAATTAAAGTTATTGATAACTGATTCACACCCCCCCCCTCTTAGTTATCCTTTGGGACTATTCTAACACAAATAATATCCAAAGTTAGGATTTTATTCAGAGATCAGAACAAAGTCATTGATCTTGTTCTCTCCTTGTTTTAATCATGTGTTCAACATGTAATCTCCCATTTAACTCTAGAGTTATTAAATCTTCAAGAAAATTTGAGGTTCAATTATCTTTCAATCTCTAGATGAACCTATGGTCAGAGCAAGTCTAATGAAGTTTATTGCGAGATTCAGAGGTAACTTGGTCGCGTGATCATGGAATGGAAGTGCAGCTAAGAAAATGGTCTTGAGATTTAGCACAAACTGTTGGATCAAGATAAGACTCAAGGCTTGTCTCTTAATCTTGAAAATAATTGGTTAAGTATAAAAACATTTAGAGACTTAGCACTGATCACTGATCAAAGAAAGATCTAAGGGCTAGTGCAAGATATCCAGACAAATCCCGAGTTAAATGAAACATTCAGTGACTTGGAGATCTATTCAGTTGCTGAATCTCCAAATGAATCAAGGTTAGTTGTGGTTAGTTCAAAGCCAACTCAGGTTTCTAAGAAAGAATCTGGACTATTGATCACAACAGAAATGTGTGTTTGGCATTGAATTGCTAGAAAAAGTCAAAATTTCTTGAATCATTCAATGATCAGGAGGTAATGAGCTCAAATGTAGACATGTGTCTAAGTGGCTAACAAAATATGTGGTGTTTGTCAAGTCTCAAATTAATCCCAAGTTTAGATAGATCATTCAACGATTCAGAGACTACTTTATCTCTGAATCTAAAGACTTGACTATAGTTAGTGCAAACATTGGGAAATTACAAGATACCCTTTATCTTGTAATCTCAGAATAGACTGGGATTAGCATTGAGAATTATTAAATCAAGCATGATTTATAGATTAAATTCAAGATCAAGGGTTGTCATACAATCTCTAGATAATTGATCAAGTAGAGAATAATGCAAACATTTAGTGCAAGATGTAGATCAAGATCTCATTGTGTGGCTGGTGCATGATCTCTGAATAGACTCAAGGTTAAGTAATGCATTCAGTGACTTAGAGATTTCCTTGTCGCGTAAACTCCAAATAAAACTAGGGTAAAGATAAGTCTGATCAAGTTAAAATTAGTGATTCAATGATGCCTCCTTGCACATAATCTCTTGATTTGACCATGGGTAAAGAATTAACTATCTGAGTTTTTTATTTTTCTTCAGTCACGATATCTCTAGATAGCTTGAGTCAAGATAAAGTTAAGAGTTGATTTGATAAGGGAAAGAACTAGACTATTGATATGATTTAGATCTTGTGGTGTTCGCGTGATCTCTGAATATAACTTGAGCTAGTCAAATCATTCAATGATTCAGAGATCTTAATTATCTCTAAATCTCTAGACAGACTCAGAGTCAGAACAGAGTTATACATTTTCCTTGTCACTAAATCTCTGAATGAACCTAAGGTTAAGTTGTAAGATTAGAGACTTAGCAAGGATTTTTTATCTCATCTCAGATGAATAGCTATTGCTATATCTCTAGATGAGACTCGAGTTAAGATTTTTACTCAGTGCCTTGGTGTTTCCTTCATCTCTGAATCTCCAAATGAACCTATGGTTGGGGTAAAATTAAGTAAAGTTACATTGTGAGATTCAGAGATAAGAGGAGATGAGTTACTTAGTGTTAAGAGGTGAACTAGAGGTAAGGTAAAGTTAAAATATGTGTCTAGTGCTAAATATCAGAATGAAATCAAGGTTATGAAAATATTTGAGCAACTTAGCAAGAATAGTTGATGAAGATCAATGGCTAGCTCTAGATCTTGTAATATAACCCAGGTCAGAGGAAACATTAAGAGACTTGGAGATAGTGCAGTCACATAATCTCAAGATAGACCATGGTATAACTAAGTGTGTTAAAATATTGAGGATCTTTTCTTGCGCCATTCCAAGGAAATAATATAAAAATAGAGTTAATAAAAGATTGAAGATCCTAACAAAGTACAAGAAATATGTTGAGTTGTAAAAAAGAAAGAAAATAAGGCCAATCAAATCTCATCTTGAGTGTTTTAACATGAAATAAGGTTTTAAAAGACAAAAATAACTGATGAATTTTTCCAGCCAAGCATTCAAATTCTATTACCTATCAACTTCAAGCACCACGGATAGCTAAGACTTAATATCAATATACGCAGAGTTATTATAGAAGTGATTGAGAAATGGTATCCAGGTTCTTAACTTGACTAATGCATTGATGATTCATTTATAAATAGATGCAGCATGTGTTCATTATTCTTACCAAAGTTTTCAGAGCAGCAGAGCAAAAATTGCATAAGTTTCAGAGCAATTGAAAGAAGCTTATTTCAAAAACTAGTAAACATGAGTCAAGCAGAATCAATTAGGGATTTAGTCAATAGTGAAGGCAAGGATGCAGAAGAAGAATAGAAGGGGAAGAGGAATTATTCAAATGAGTTTTTTTCTCTTCTTCCTAGAACCAACTAGAATAAAAAGGTAAATGACGAATACTTCTCTGACTACATGTCAAATTGTATGGATCCCATCACTCCCAGCTGCTTTGGTTATCACTTATTTAATTACTTTTACACTAATAAGGATAGGAAAATCCATGTGTCAAAACCCTAGACATTAGGTTTATCCAAGCTAATAGTCCCATATTTCTTCTTAGATGCAGACTTGTTCGTTTAATGGGCTAGAAGATATGACATTTTCTCTAAAACTATTAGAAAGCACGATGAGACAACCCTAGTCACCTTGGATAGGGATTCTTTTATGAAACTTCTTGGTATATATCATGCGTTTTGCACTGAAATTGACCAAACAAAATTTAAAAACAATATATCAGAGAGGTCAATGTAGTTAAGAATCTGATCTAGTCTCATGTTCCTAGGAAAAATAGGAATTACGTAGCCCCAATTCCTTCTTCTATGGGTGCACCATATGAATTCAAGGATTTAAGCTTCTACATGAAGTATCTAGCTTATGGACTATGTAGAGTATTAGGGATTGATGGGCATATTGAGATGATGCCTGTGGATTTACTGATGATCATCTTGGACATCCAAAACTCCCACATAAATACTAATTTTGACTATATTCAGTATGTTATTGATAGGATGCATGAGGGCCTCATAAGTATCCATAAGAAGACTAACCCTAAATTCATGCATTATTCAATTCTAATGCATTTGATTCTTTTCTTCAACATAAATAGCATGGATACAGAGAATTTGAGACCAACGATGCACTTCAAAGGCCAACCAAACCTAGTACAATTTTGGATTAGGGTTTGGAATTATACCTCCAATGAAAATGAATACTATGGTTTTGAGAATTGAGTTGTCCATCCAATTCTAAATTTGTTGGGTGCTAATGTAACTAGGCTGACACCCAAGATGCTTAGACTTCTAAGACCTTGTGAATATGTGGACAAGTGGCCATAAGATCACAACTAGGGAGATTTTTATTTTGAAAATATCTACACATTGATGAGGGTTTATGGGTTCTCTCAGCCTCCACATATACTTCCAAAGTATGTGCCTCAATGGGCTTCCTTAATGGTTTTTATTTGGAAATTAGTGTAGACAAACAAATAACACTTGGCCCTAATAGAAAAGGCATGTTTACACCATGGAGGTTCAATTTTTTTGGTTTTACCATTAGGAAAAGGGCCATGGATACAGTAAACAAGTGGTTAGGGAAATGTAAGATGAGCAAGGCCTTATACAGATATGTAGATACTGAACGCTTCATCAAAAGTGCCAAGAAAATGTTAACCCCAAGTGTCACTACCATCAAGGAACATGAAGGGTCTGATGAGGAAGATGTAATCAGAAATGATCTTGAAGATGAAAAGGCATAAAGAAGAGCTGCAATGTACCAGGATCTAATACATATGGATCAAGAGATGAAAAAAGAAGGCATTTGATAGGGAGACTCCTTGATACCTCCTGAATTGTCTTGAACCCAACTTAGGTCACTCCTAGGACCTCTTAGGGTTTCCTCAATCCACCCTCTAACACTTGGAAAGAACCACTTCTTTCCCTCTACCAAGAATCTTCCTATCTTGAAAGGTTCCTAATCTTTGTTCTTTGCAAGAACTCTCCTCACCTATGCTTCCCAAGCCCTAACCATTGGTTTGTATTTTAGGAGGACTATGGATTCATTCAACTCCATTCTTGATTCCCAAAATGGGTCTTAACTTTCCAAGTTTGTCCATTTCTCCATCGCTCACTAGTTTCCTATCTTTTAGGCCTTGTAGCCTTTTTCACAAATTAGGCCTCCTATAATCTAGGAATCTGCATTTCCAGATGAAAATCATCAAAGGAACCCCAAATTTTTTTTGGAAGTTCAAACATATGATACTAGACCTCCAATATTTTCTTGGTTTTAGGTCCCAACTCTGTTCGTACACCCTGTTTCATAAATAGGGCTTTTTATTCAATTTTATACCAGTCTTTGGTCTTTGGCTTCAAAACTTGGAAAAATGATTTCTTGGGAACTCATACTTATTCTTGAGTACTTGCACAACACATAGAAACATAGCCATGGCCTTCTTGGCTCATGAACACATCCCTCCTACATTTCCTAAACACATCTTCATAGTCTTCCTAACCGGGCTTCATCCACTGCTCGCCTAGGGAAAGACTTTAAAAATAGGTGCACTCACTTCCAGAGCCCCATCTTGTGGATTCTTGAAGCTTAAGGAACCTAGTCTTCATTCCCAAGAGGCCATACAAAATATACAGTTGGAAGTGGAACTAGGTCCACATCTTTGCAACACTGTCAAAACTAAACAGTAAACTATACAAACACAAAGTATTTACAAAATGCAATGGAAAAGTAACTAAAAAACAAAATAATAATTGAAAAAACTCTATCACATGCCTAGAAATGGTCTCCAATGGTCAGAGTCCTAAAACTAATCAATGTACAACAAAAATGAACATTCTTTCTTCAAATCTATTGCTCTGTCAAAAAAAACTTTTGTGCTGCAAAACTCAGTACTATACAAATGACTTCCAACTCCTCAAATTAGGGTTTTTATTCCTTATATCTTCTCAACACATGTGCATAACTCCTTGGATCAGCTTAATCCATCTTAGACACAAAAACCCTTAAGACAACCAAAATTTTGTCAGCAATGTTTGAAAAGTTGCTAATGTTGCATAGCAACATTTTTACATCTTTTACAATTTTGCACCTTTCAAGTGTTTTAACACTAATCTGACCTATCTAACCTTAGTTAGACCTTTTATGGCATCATAGGACCCTAGAGACATGAAAAACATCAACTTGTCACTCAAAAACATTATCAAGTATAGTGCATTTAACGAGCCAACTTGAGGTACTATAACCTAGCAAAGAGCACAAACTAAAGCTACTTCACACCACACTTGGTCCACATGACCTTATATAATTATAGTGCCCTTCAAGAGGGTCTTTGACACTTTCTCACACCAAAATAAACATAAGATAACCAATTGAATGGCTTCTCAGGGATGCTCCTACACCATACTACCAAGGCTAAGAACTTAAGTCACATGTAGGGATAGGAGCTTAGGATCAACTCCCTGCTTCTTGAATTCATTCTCAGCTACCAAAGTAGCTTCAGCCTCTAAATTTCCTTCCCACTGAATGAGATGCTCCATTTAAGTTCCATGCCTAGTATTTTTCTTCACTCTAGAGTCTAAAATCTTCACAGCCACTGGTTTAGGTGCATGGGAAATCTAAACATCTTGTGTTATTCCTTTACTATCTAACTGTGGTTCAGTTAATACTGGTGTAGGCCCTTTATACTGTACTAAATCCTGCACATTAAAAATAGGAGACATTTCCAAGTCTGATTGCAAGTCTATTTTATAGGCATTATGTCCATACTTTGCAATAATCTTACAAGGACCTATCCTCCTCATTTTAAGTTTGGTGGGGACTCCCTTCTGCAACCTGGACTTGTTAAGATGTACCATCACAAGATCACCCATAGTAAACTGAATATCTCTTCTTCCTTCATCAACTTTGGCTTTCAATTTTTGTGTAGCCTCTTTGAGCTGCTTCTTCACTTGGTCATGAACCCCTTCATGGATTGAGTGAATTCCTCTACATATGCACTCCGTCCTTCTTCATTTTCCAAGTGTCTTAACTCCAACACACCTCTAGGGTGCAGCCCATAAACTACTTCAAAGGGGCTTTTACCTATTGTCCTACTAACACTGTCATTATAGGCATATTATGCATGTGGTAACATCTGATCCCACATCACTCCATACTCCTTTGTCAAGCATCTAAGGAGATTACCTAGCACTCTATTAATAACTTTAGTCTCACCATCAGTTTGGGGATGGTAGGCTGACCCAAATGATATGTTAGTTCCTAACCTTGTCCTCAATTTCTTCCAAAAATGACCCATAAATTTTACATCTCTATCAGATATAATGCTTAGGGGCTAACCATGAATCTATACCACCTATTTAAAGAACACATGTGCAATATGACTGGCATCATGAGTGGTTTTGCAAGAAATTAAGTGGATCATCTTGCTAAACCTATCTACAACCACAAATATACTATCTAAAATAGTCTTGGTTCTAGGCAACCCAACCAAAAAATCCATACTAATACATTCCCAAGGCCTATTAGGAATGGTTAGGGGTTGATATAACCTTACATTAGATGGGGTACCCTTAGCTTTTTGACAAACCAAGAATTTCTCTACATATTTCCTAATGTCCTTCTGCATCTTAGGCCAATAATAGAACCTTTTCACTAGTTCTAGTGTTTTGTTTAGACCAAAATACCCACTTAAACTCCCATTGTGCTTCTCTTGGATAACATTCTCCCGCATAGATCCCTTGGGAATGCATAACTATCCTCCTCTAAACAAGAGATCATTCTGAATAGTATAGTCTACAAATTGACTATGGAAATGGTTTTTGAAGTATTTACATACCTTGTATGCTTCCGAGAAGTCTTCATCTCCTTCATAAATCTCTTTGAAGCTCTCTAAGGCTATAATTTTTAATTTTACCTCTTGGAATTTCAAGAGTCTCCAACTTAAAGCATCATCCACCTTATTCAACTGCCCTTTCTTATGTTTGATATTGAGGGTATAGGCCTGCAAATATTCCATCCATTTGAGATGTCTATTGCTCAACTTCTCCTAAGAATTGATAAAGCTCAAAGCTTTGTTGTCAGTATAAACCACAAATTATTTTGGTAACAAATAGTGCCTCCACTTTCTCAAGGATTTCACCAATGCATATGACTCTAGGTCATAAGAATACCCCTTCTTATCCTCATTCAAATTTTCATTATTAAATGCCACTGGCCTACTCTCTTGATTCAATACTACCCCAATAGCTATGCCATTTGCAACACATTCAAGGGTGAACAACTTATTAAAATTTGGTAAAACCGAACTAGGTTGTGTAGCTTCTCTCTTTTTCAACCACTCAAAACCTTTACTAGGCTCTGGATTCCATTTGAACTTAGTTTTCAGTCCACCTTTAATTGTATCTAAGACTGTGCACATATCTCACTAAAACCTCTAATGAACTTTCTATAAAATTGGGCAAGTCCATGGAAACTCCTTACCTCAATGGTGCATGTAGGGGTAGGCCATTTTAGTATTGCTTCAAATTTACTAGGATCCATCTTCAAGGTGCCTTGAGACACCACAAAACCAAGATAGATCAGCTCTTGCTTAATAAATTCACATTTTTCCAAATTAATGGACAACTTCTCCTCATGAAGTTTCTTCATCATAATCTTCAAATCTTGGAGGTGTTCCTCCTTGGTCTTATTGAAAATTAGGATATCATCAAGGTACACAACTACAAATCTTCCTATGTATTCCTTCAACACTTCATTCATCAACCTCGTAAAGGTTCTTGGAGCATTTCTAAGTCCAAAGGGCATTACCAACCATTCATAGAGCCCTTCTATAGTCTTGAATGTTGTTTTACATTTATCTCCCTCCTTAATTCTAATTTGATGGTACCCACTCTTCAAATCCAACTTGGTGTAGTACCTTTCTCCTCCCAAACAATCCATAAGATCTTCAATCCTAGGAATGGGAAATCTATACCTTATAGTGATCCTATTAATTTCCCTTGAATTAGTACAAAGCCTCCACTTACCCCCTTCTTTGATGCTAGGACCACTGGCACTGCACATGGGCTAATGCTTTGTCTGATTAGACCTTGGCCCAAAAGTTCTTGGACTTGACAAGCTATCTCCTTGTTTTGGTCAGTAGTCACCTTGTATGTAGCTTTATTTGGTAGAGATTCTCCTAGTATAAAGTCAATCTGATGACTTATGGCTCTAGGAGGTGGTAACATTGCAGGTGACCCATCACTAACTATGTCCTTAAATGCCTTCAATAACTCCTTCACTTCCTTTGGTAATGGTGCGTGTTCCACCTTCTTCTCTTCACTAGGCTTAATCATGATAGCATAGTGTGTTCCTTATCCATTCTTTACACCATGCATGTACTCTTTACCTCCTTGTAATAAGACATTAGGTCCTACTGATGTAGATCCCTCATCATCCATGAGTGACTGAATTCTATATGTGACCCCATCTTTCTTGAAAGAGTAAGAGTTCTTCTCTCAATCATGAATTGTCTTCCTATTAAATTTCCATGGCCTACCTAAGAGTAGGTGGCATGCATCCATTGGGAGTATATCACACAATATTCTATCCACATATTTTCCTATTGAAAAATCAACCCATGCTTGCTCATTTACAAGAACATGTTGTCCCTTATTCAACCATGTGACTCTATCAGGGTTTGTATGAGGTATCTTGGTTAATCCTAGTTTTCTGACTTCCTCCTCTGAGATGGTGTTATCAGTAGACCCTGAGTCTATGATCATCCTACAAACTTTGCTAAGTATCTTGCACTTCACTCTGAAAAGTTCCCACCTTTGTTTAGCTTCTTCTTTGACCGGATCCTTAATGAGAATCCTCCTAATCATTAGATTCTCCCCACTCTCTGAATCAAGGTTAATTTTAGTAGCTTTAACACTATTAGTCTCTTCTTGGGCAATGTAATTTACCCTCTTCTCACCATGTGAACTAGAAGCCTTCTCAGGGCATCTATAGGCTAGATTACTTAGTTGATTACAATGAAAACATTTCATATTGGAAAAATGTGAAGCTCTGCCTGAACCTCCAAATCTTCCTCTTCCTCCACCTTGGAAACCTCTACCTCTATTCATACTTCCTCTTCCACTAGTCTCATTGACTATCTCAGTCAGTTTGGATTCTCCTTGAGATCTATACTCACTACCTCTGCCTGCAAAGCTACTTCTATGTCCCCTATTTTCTTTTCCTCTACCTCTTCCCCTTGAGGTCTAATCATGTTTTCTTTTTCTCTTTTCTTCTATCTTTAAAGCCATTTGATAGCATTTTCTCACACTTGTTAGGGTATTAAGACTCATCTCTTCTTGGATAGCCAATTTGAGTGCATTCTAAAATCTATCCAATCGGATAGACTCATCCTCCACTATCTTTGACCTTAAGCACAACTTTTGGAACTCCTCAGTATATGCTTGAACATCTAGGTCTTTTTATCTGAGGTTTTGTCTCCTTCTATGCATTTGCGCCTCATAATCATCAGGTAGATAAGTCTGTTTCAGCTTAGCTAACATGACCTTCCATGTAACAATAGGGTTCTTTCCCTCTTTCTCTCTCTCAGTCTAAACATACTTCCACCAGGTAAGTACTGGTCCTCTCAACCTAGACTTAGCCACATTTAACTTTTGAGCATCTGTTGCACCATCACATTCAAAGTGATTCTCAAGACTATCTATCCAGTCCATGACTAGATCACCATCCATTTGTCCACTAAAAAGTGGCATGCCCTTCAAATATTTTCCACTTAAGGCCTTGAGTGCCTTCAAGAAGGGTTCTTCTAGTAAGACCAGATCATGAGTAGGTGCTTCTTCCTCTAAGTCCAACTCCTTCTCCTTAGCTTCTTTTTCTTCTTTTTGGTCTACCTTGTTCTTCACTCTATCTACCTTGTCTTGGACTTTGACTCCTAAGAGTTTCTCTAATTGACTCAATCTTTTTCTTAGTAGTCTATTATCCTCTTCTTGTTCTTCAACCTTCTTGGCCAATTCAGCATTGGTCACCATATTTCTATATTCTTCACTTGATTCTTCGGTCTGCAACATCCACTAGCTGCAACACTTCTTATCCCAAATCTTGAACCTATGCTATGATAACACTATGATAGGGAGACTCCTTAATACCCCCTGAGTTGTCTTGAACCCAAATTAGGTCACTCCTAGGACCTCTTAGGGTTTCCTCAATCCACCCTCTAGCACTTGGAAAGAACCACTTCTTTCCCTCTACCAAGAATCTTCCTATCTTGAAAGGTTCCTAATCTTTGTTCTTTGCAAGAACTCTCCTCACCTATGCTCCCCAAGCCCTAACCATTGGTTTGTATTGTAGGAGGGATAGGGCTTCATTCAAATCCATTCTTGATTCCCAAAATGGGTCTTAAATTTCCAAGATTTTCCATTTCTCCATCACTCACTAGTTTCCTATCTTTTAGGCCTTGTAGCTTTTTCACCAATTAGGCCTCCTATACTCTAGGAATCTACATTTTCAGATGAAACTCCTCAAAGGAACCCAAAATGTGTTTTGGTAGTTCAAACATATGATACTAGACCTCCAATATTTTCTTGGTTTTAGGTCCCAACTCTGTCCATACTGTTAATCTCTAAGTTATGTTGATGATTAGTGACCAACACTTAGTCATTTCATTTAGCAGTTTTAGTTGGCTATCACTGTGGCCGAGCTAAAACTATGCAAGGCTGAGAAACATTGTCAAGCATTTTTCAGTATGCCTAGTCACATTGTTGAGCTGAGTGACATTGTTGAGCCAAGTAGAGATAGACATGTTAACTGCCGAGCAACAAACAGTCTAAGTGCCGAGCAAGACAATTTTTGTATACTTGTCTAGAATGATACAAACATCAAGGATAAATGATTCGGCCGACTTGTATAAGATTTTTGGGCTGACATTGTGTGCATTTAATATTTTTGGATGGAGTTAGTTATGCATTTAATTGTTTTATCCTATTCATGACTCATTGTAAGCATTAATTGTTTTACCATCAAGGCATGGATATTAGATCTTGATCGTTGATCTAGATCTCACTATCAGATCTATATAGATATATAAAATTGCTTTGAAACCCTATTATGTATGTATGGTGTGTAGTAACTGTATTTTGAAGCAAAATGCATAGATGGTAATTTTTTTAAGAAGCAAAGATCAAGCAAAGCATAACACAGTGAACAACAGAAGTAAAGATTTATCAGATTATAAGATCAGAAGAGATACTGAAAAGAGGAGATCTGTCATCAGCATCAGAGTGCATATCGAAGGATCAATACTTGAGACTTTCTAATCATTGTATTAGGTGAAAATATCTTAACAGAGTGGCTTTAGTAGGCCTTTATTTATCTCTTAATAGAATGCTTACTTCATTGTAAGTTTAAATCCTTTAACAAGGTAGATTGTAATGATCTGAAGCTTTTAACAGAGTAGACCTTTAACAGGGTAGATTACATTTTGTAATCAAACATTGTAACCTTAACAGGTA
>MU223776.1:10057679-10075217 GCA_018584345.1 Thuja plicata
AGATCTGATTCCCCCCCCCCCCCCCCTCTCAGTATCTTGCTTTCCCATTATTGTATTTCCAATAATTGGTATCAGAGCTAGAGTTCTCTAAAAGGTTATAATCATCTTGAGAATTTAGATCTTGAAATTGGGATCTACAAGATGGGTAAAGTCATTGAGAATCAAAATATTGATGTTCAGCTAGCACTCCAACAACTTGAGTCTACAAGACAAGAATTAAAGAGTCCTTGGCTACAAGGAAAGATTTGGCCAAACAGATGAATGACACTCATTATCCAGAAGAGGACACCACAACTCTATTTCAGAATGGAGATTCTACTGAGAGCGATGCAACAATAGCAGATATACTGGAAAAGAACAATACACTATGTGAAGAAGTCAAAAATTTGAAGAAAGAACAAGAAGCCCAATCAATAAGAATGTGTGAAGTTGTTGAATAGAAAAAGAAATCCGAAGATGACAAGGCTATGGTAGAAGAAGACAAGAGAATGCTGACTACTAGACTTGATGAAAGAACACATGATGTGAAAACAATGACAGTCAATCAAGTGGACATGGAAAATCAATTACTACTTGTAAATCAGGAGATCAGTAGGAAAGAATTGGAGATTGTTAATCTTAGATCTGAGAACAGTCAATTGAAAGATGAATTGAGATCTGAGAAAGAAATCAATAATAGAGTGAATGATACAAGTACAACTATGAGCTACTTTGAACAATTGGTGGAAGCATCAAGAAGACCTAAAGCTTCTTCTGGATTAGGTCACTCTGAACAGCATACAACCACTGAAGATGAAGAATCATCCAAGACAAGTGAAAGAAAGAATGCAAAGCCGAGAAACAAGAAACCTGTTTGTCACCACTATGGAAAGCTAGGTCATACAACAAACATTTTCTGAAGCAAGAATGGTAAGTCCAATCCTAACACTAAATTTAATGCTTATTTCTTTAACTATAATAAGTTTGGACATCAAGCACGTGAATGTAAGGCAAAGATAAGCAAAACACCTAGACTTAATGGTAATAAGTTTGGACATCAAGCACGTGAATGTAAGGCAAAGACAAGCACAAGATTGTAGATCTAAAGGTAAACAACAATGGACATCAAAGGTACAAGAGAAATCACCAAGAAAATATAATCATTACAATTGGGATTATAATACATGGCATAGTTTTCATAACTATGGTGAGTACGAACATTTTCCAGAAAATTGCATAAGGACACATTTCAGAGGTAAGTCCAAAAGTTGGATGAATGGAAGCCTAGTTTGTCATAGTTGTCTAAAAAATTGGAAATACAAGGAAATATTGCAAGACTAGAGTACCAGCTCTGACAGTCAATAAAATTAGGGAACATATGAACAAGACATGGGTTAAAAAGTTTGAAACATGCAGCAGTGAAGGTAATGAAGCTGAGGTCACCCAATCCAATGGATTAGGTGATCACATCATCTCCAACTAAGAGAAAGAGGTATGTAAGGAACTGTATTAAAAATTATTATCTTACATCAGTTCCTAACATAAAATATACAAAAAAGTCCATATTTGCATAGGTTAAGATGCACTAGGACATACTTTTGAATGCAAATTCTGAGATAAGTCAATTGCACTATAGGTGCCAAGTACTATTCATGGACACTCAAGTCGAGTTATTTAAGTGAAGTATTGAGTTTTGTTGGCCGAGTGTAATAAGCTGAGTGGGATACAAATTGTGTTAAAGCTGAGAATAGCTGGCTTGCACTAACTCAAATAGGCAAAACATTTAATGCTCACCTACTTTTATCCTTTGAAGCATATAAGGGATGAACAGTCGACATTTCACTTTTACCTTGCGAATTTTACTTTTTACGGAGTGAAGTGAAGCAATTTGTAGAATTCATCCTAACGGAGCTAGGAACAAAGATTTCATCAGTGTGCCGACAGAAATATTGAAATGAATAGTGAACAAAGAAGAGTGTGAATCATCACCTACCGAGGTATTCTATTTTCCATCTCTCAAACCCTAAAATTTAGAATTATGGCTGCAAGTTCTTCTGCACTAGCCAAGAGTATGGAGGTAGAACAAGAGAAAATTTAGTTGGTTAGGAGTGATGAATGTGAAACTCTCAAATTTTGAGCCATTCTGGAAAGTGCAATTCAAAGCGATTTAACGGGAGCCCTCTCATCCATTCCTCCCAAGGTACTCATGATTTATGATGTTCGATCATGTTATATGGTTAAAATTGGAGAAGTAGGAGATAATGAATTGAGGAAATACTATACTAAAATGTGTGTTAACAGAGCTCTGAAGGAAGAATTCAAACACTTAGCTAAAAAAGGGTTAACTCGTGCCCTAGATTTTCCCCAAGGTTTTAAAGATGAATGGATCAAAGTTATCCTTAGCAGAGTTCATGACATGAGAATGTGGCTAGACAATGGACCAGTCAAGATCACCAAGAGTATGATTCATGAAGTGACTGGATATCCTATAGTGAATGGGAAGCGAACCATGAGGGATAATAGAAAAGAGGAAATTACATTGAACACTGGAGCATTATGGAATAATAGACGTATGACTATCTCTATGATTACTAATTTAGAACTTGATTTTGGAGTAAGGGTAATTGCACACAACTTCTATCAGTCCAGCAGATTGGACAGTGTTCCCTGTACAACAGTTGATCAGGCATGGAAAATTGTAAAAAAGAATCACACATATGATCTTGCCGAGCTACAATAGACATAGTTAGCTGAGAACCTTGCATCAATTAGAAAGGCTAAGAGCTCATCATGTAAGTTTGGTTCTTTACTAGTTTGTATATTCTTCTACATTTAGAATACATTTCCTACTATAGGAAATATTGTGTGAAAAAAGGATAGGCCCATAATAGTTCATATCATTGAATGTATAAAGAAACTAGGGAGCAATTTCAATAGCATTATGGGTAGCTATTTTGTTGAATTCAAGAAGAGAATGAGACTAAGGACTAGGATTCCTAAGTCACTAGTGGAGAATCACTATGAGGAAATATGTTTTCTAGTTGACACAAATAACACTTATATCAAGGCAGTAACTCCTAGAATAACATGTTTAGAGCCATTTCCATATGAGATTAATGTTGATGAAGCATCAGCCACCATCATTGTACTCTTAGCCGAGGCAATTGACACCACTGCAGAGAGATTTGGAAACTATGATGAAGCTAAGGCTAAGATCTCTAGAAGTCTGAATGAAGGAACTATGGAGAGAAAAAGAAAGAAGATAGTGAAAAATTTGAAGAAAATGGTTGGCTTGGGTAGTGATGAAGAACCTGAGGATGCACCTCTAGGAATGTCCATTGGACAAGGTGAGGATATTTCAACTGAGGAGGAAGTTAGTGCATCTAAAGAAATAACACATAAGGTTAAGGGCAAGAAGCCATCAATTCTTATTGTAACCAAGCCTAGTCAAGCAAAACCCAAGGTCACACCTCCTGCAATTAATCATCCAAGGACAAGAGCATCTATTGTCACTTCACTAGTAGAAGAGCAAACAAAAGTGTATGGTAAGAGAAAAGTTTCTGAAAGTACTTCTGGTAAGGAAGCAAAGGTTGCTTCTAAAGCTGTGCCGAGTGCGCCAGCAAAGAGACCAAGAAGGAAATTAAATCTTCCTGCAGATAGTGATGAGGAGATGAAAGAAAAAGATATGCCTAGCAACATAAATATAGCTCAGTTCAAGAAACTAGCAAGCATTGATGAGGTATGTGATACATTAAGGAACTCAGCAGGGTTAGCAACGTTCAAGTTCATCAAATATGACAAGTTGAAAATAGCAGATAGGCACAAAGTTCAGGAAGCTCTCTTGGACATGATGAGCACTTTTAAATTAACTCCTATAGAGATAGGAAATCATGTGCCTAATGAACTATATGACTTTTTGTCAAGAAAATGGGAATTTGCACTTGCCACTAAGAGACAGATCCAAGAAGGAACTTTAGCCCAAATAATTCCATACTTCACCGCAAAACAAAGAGCCAAATTCATTGAGGAGTACAAGAATAGGTTTCTACCAAAACTTACAGGATATGCTATTTTGAAGAGTGACATTGAAAGTGTCATGCAACAAAGCACAAGGATTTGGAAAGAGATTTTTGGATTGCTCATTCCAAAAGACAAGAAATCTGGTGAAGGGCCATCCGAGCCCAAGGAACAACAAGTTGAAGAAAAGACTACCCCTGAACCTCAGATAGTCAAAGATCAAATTGTAGAAGAAACAGACAAGACGAAGGATGCATTAGATGCAACACACAATGTTGATTTGACTGTAGACAGTCCTATGGATTACATCGTTGATGATCCAAGCAATTTGAACGTCGAGGAACAACAGATGCCGAGTGGAAAAGACAATGGTTTGCCTATTAAGGAAACTGATACAGAAGAAGGGAAGACCACAACATCTAAGGAAGTAATTGAAGTTGTTAGTGATCATAAAGGTGAAGGAAAATAGAAAACATCTAAACAAGAGGTAACTTCAAAAGATCCACCTATTTTAGAGGTTGTGAAGATAGTTTTAGATAGTGGAGTTGTAACAATAGAAGTTGTTGATAAGCCTAAAGAAGAAGAGGTAGCACAAGTGTTTGTTGAGTTACCACACTCTGCATCATCCACTCCCATAGGTCCTAAAACTGGTGGTATGTCAAATCCGTAGACCATATTGACAGAATTAAAGGAGGCATTAGATACTCAAACTATAAAAGGGAAAGATATTATGCTGCCGAGCATAAATTCTCCAGAAATGAAGAAGAAGAAAATATTCAAGAAGAAGTCCCTGATTTTAGATGTAACATTAGATGAAGTCATTGTCATTCCACAATGTAATCCCAATGAGTTATCTTTTGAACAAATTAGGACTCTTCAAGAGTTTCTTAAAAGGAAGAAAAGACAGGAAGAGATGAAGATAGAACAAAAGCAAAAGCAGGTGTTGCATGACATCAAAGATATATTTACAAAAGCTTTTGACTTAGAGGATGAAACACCTCAAGCTCCAATCATTGATCAGCTCATCATCATTATTCAGAAAGTTATAGATGAGGACATAGATAGCAATGAGAATCTTCTACAATGGTCCTGAAGAAGATTTGAGAGCAAAGTTCTAGAGAAGATCTCAGAAGAAATAGCAACAAAATAGATTGAAATTTTTGTTCTTATAGAAACTCTAGAGAAAGTTACAGCCAATGTTTATTCTTTGTATAGGAAACTATGTGATGTTAAATTTTTCACAAAGGATAATTTATAGCTTTTTGAGAAGCTACAGTTAGATTTGAGATCAACTAGTGCTACTTTAGGTAAAGAAACTACCTCCAGTTCTTTACACTTTAATAAGTTGATAAATGCACAAAGGAGAATAGTCGAGCTTATGGCTGAAGATGGTTGCATAAGGGCCAAGTTGATAACTATATAGAAAATCTTGTTGCCTCACTTTGAGGTAATATAAAAGGAACTTTCAAAAGCTAAGGAGTTATCATAGAGCAGTGCAAACTTATCCACTGAAGAAAGTTTAGTGAGTCTAGCTTCCGAGCTAGAAATCAAGCTGGAAGTTATGAAGGTTGCACATGACAACTGGGATATGACATTTGCATCCACTCTACAGCTTCATAAACAATTTTTGGATAAGTATAACTTAACCCCACCAGCAATCAGTGACAAAAACAAGGGGGAAGTTAGTAAGAAAATTAGTATTAGTACTACTGAAGGATGAAGCTAGTACAGAAGTTGGTAAAGAGTTATGAAAGGATACATCAGTACAGCACAGGTACACTAGTATATAAATTTTGCTAAATTTTGAAGGCATGTAAATTTTTGTAAGTATATTCCAAGGGGGAGTACTTAGTGTACTTAGGCAATACCTTTGATACAATGTACAGAAGTTATGATAAGTGTTTTTTCCACTAATATCAAAGCGGGAGATTGTTAATCTCTAAGTTATGTTGATGATTAGTGACCAACACTTAGTCATTTCATTTAGCAGTTTTAGTTGGCTATCACTGTGGCTGAGCTAAAACTATGCAAGGTCGAGCAACATTGTCAAGCAATTTTCAGTATGCCTAGTCACATTGCCGAGCTGAGTGACATTGTTGAGCCGAGTAGAGACAGAGATGTTAAATTCCAAGCAACAGATAGTCTAAGTGCCAAGTAGGATAGTTTTTTTATACTTGTCTAGAATGATACAAACATCAAGGATAAGTGATTTGGCCGACTTGTATAAGCTTTTTGGGCTGACATTGTGTGCATTTAATATTTTTGGATGGAGTTAGTTATGCATTTAATTTTTTATCCTATGCATGACTCATTGTAAGCATTAATTGTTTTACCATCAAGGCATGGATATTAGATCTTAATAGTTGATCTAGATCTCACTGTCAAATCTATATAGATATATTAGATTGCTTCAAAACCATATTGTGTATGTATGGTGTGTAGTAACTAAATTTTGAAGTAAAATGCATAGAGGGTAATTTTGTTAAGAAGTAGAGATCAAGCAGAGCATAACACAGTGAACAACAGAAGTAAAGATTTATCAGATTATAAGATCAGAAGAGATACTGAAAAGAGGAGATCTGTCATCAGCATCAGAGTGCATATCAAAGGATCAGTACTTGAGACTTTCTAATCATTGTCTCAGTTGAAAATCTCTTAACAGAGTGGTTTTAGCAGGCCTTTATTTATCTCTTAACAGAGTGCTTACTTCATTGTAAGTTTAAATCCTTTAACAAGGTAGATTGTAATGGTTTGAAGATTTTAACAGAGCAGACCTTTAACAGGGTAGATTACATTTTGTAGTCAAACATTGTAACCTTAAAAAGTACACTTAATTACTACAATAGTGGAGACTTTTTTGGGTGTCATCCCTACCACAGTTTTACCTATTTGGGTTTCTGGGTTACCAAATTGTTGTGTTATGTGTTATTTGTTTCATGGTGTGGATGCTATCTGAGATTACATTAGATTCATTTATATATGAATGTGGATCAACTTGTTTTAAGTATTTTATTTTAAATATCTAATTCACCCCCCACTCTCAGTATCTTGATTTCCCATTATTGTATTTCTAACACATACACCCTATTTTAGAAATAGGGCTTTTTGTTCAGTTTTATACCAGTCTTTGGTCTTTGGCTTCAAAAATTGGCAACATGATTTCTTGGGAACTCCTCCTTGTTCTTGAGTACCTGCACAACACATATCAACACATCCATGGCCTTCTTTTCTCATGAACACATCCTTCCTACATTTCTTAAACACATCTTCATAGTCATCCTAACCGGGCTTCATCCACAGCTCGCCTAGGGAAAGACTTTAAAAATAGGTACACTCACTTATAGAGCCCCATCTTATGGATTCTTGAAGCTCAAGGACCCTATTTTCCATTCCCAAGAGGCCATACAAAATCTACAATGGGAAGTGGAGCTAGGTCCACATCTTTGCAACACTATCAAAACTGGACAGTAAACTGTACAAACACAAAGTATTTACAAAATGCAAAGGAAAAGTAACTAAAAAACAAACTAATAATTGAAAACACTCTATCACATGCCTAGAAATGATCTCCAATGGTCACAGTCCTAAAAATAATCCATGCACAACAAAAATGAACACTGTTTCTTCAAATCTGCTGCTCTGTCAAAAAAAAACTTCTGTGCTACAAAACTCAGTACCGTACAAATGACTTCCAACCCCTCAAATTAGGGTTGTCCTTCCTTATATCTTCTCAACACATGTTCCTAACTCTTTGGATGAACTTAATCCATCTTAGACACCAAAACCCTTAAGACAACCAAAATGTTGTCAGCAACTTTTGAAAAGCTGCCAATGTTGCATAGCAACATTTTTACATCTTTTACAATTTTGCACCTTTCAAGTATTTTAACACTAATCTGACCTATCTAACCTTAGTTATACCTTTTAGGGAATCATAGGACCCTAAAGACATGAAAAACATCAACTTGTCACTTGACAACATTATCAAGTATAGTTCATTTAATGAGCCAACTTGAGGTATTATAACGTAGCAAAGAGCACAAACTAAAACTACTTCAGACCACACTTGGTCCACATGACCTTATATAATTAAAGTTCCCTTCAAGAGGGTCTTTGACACTTTATCACACAAAATCAACATGAGATAACCAATTGACTGGCTTCTCAGGGGTGCTCCTACACCAGGATTCCTTTTGGAGGTTTCTTCCCAAGATTTCCCTATATGACAAGGATCACAAAGATAATATAAATATACCATACCTTGTATAATTAGCTAGAGAGTGAGATATAGGAGAAAAAAGGGGCCCTAAAAAGAACTCATCCTTAGAGTATGAGGAAGATAGTGAGAGAGGATACAAGATTTACATTCCACCTCAGTAGATTAGTAGATTAGCCACCTAGGTTTGAGTAAAGCATAGAGGCTCATGACACTGAGGCAACAAGTGAGCCTCCAAGGAAGAAACAAAGAGTAGAACAAGTAGAGCACTCTCAAACTAAGACACAAGGGAAAAAGAAAGACAAAATAAGTGCCCTGATCACTGATGATGGGTGTATGCACCCTAAAATGGTTGCCTAGACTATGGGCCCCATTTATCATTTTATCATTATATGAAATTCCTGAATCAATGCTTTGCAACATTTTCAATTCAAATCAATTTCCTTGATCAAATCGTAATTAATTCAATTAGTTCAATATTTCCTAAGGTTTGATCATTTTTATTTAATTAAAAGATTTAATCTCCCTTTTAATTAAATAAAATTCATCTTGTTTAATTAAATTAAATTCCTCCCATTTAATTAAATAAAATTCTTCTAATTTATTTAATTAAAAGAAAACCCCTCTTTTAATTAAATAAATAAAAATCCCCACTTAAAGCTCTTCTTATGATGAAAAAGGAAATTAACTGAATAAAAATTAAATAAAAATCCCTTTTTCTTCACATCTTTCTAAGTGGTGGGCTTTTTGCTTTTAATGAGCACATGGATCAATCAAAATTTAATCTCCACCATTGCTCATTTCTTTTTTCCTCTTAATCTCAACCGTTCACTTTCCTATATAAGAAATTCTCTCCTTCTCATTTTCATATTGAATTTTTAGGTATTGTTAAGCTGTAGGTTTGGAGAGCAATTTTGGAGGACAATTTGAGCACTCAAGCTTAAATATTGCAACTTCTCTCTTCTTGTCTTCTTCTTCTTGCATCCATGGCTATTCATGTAGATTAGATTCATATTAGATTAAATTCATATTTCCTTTCATAGAATAATCATGCATTGTTATCATTTAGATTAATTTCCTTTTATGCATTGCAATCAGATAGAATAGTTTTCATTTTCATGCATTGAATCTCTCATTTTATGGTATACTTGCATGGGCATAACTAGGTCAATTTGAGGGCCTCCATTATAAACCTTTGCACTCCATGACTAGAGAGCTATGAGTCGATATTCGAGGCCTCATTCTTGAGCAACCTTGGATGGAATGACCCATAGAAGTGTGACATATTTTCATCACACATTTTTGGCGCCCACCCTGGGGCAGAAGATTTGTTTTCTATCACTATATTTATTTTTCCTAATTTATTTTCAGATTTCTGTATTTTCCATACTTTTGCAAGGAATTTTCGCATGATATTTTGCAGGTCTGCAGCAAAGTTTTTCCTAATTTGTGTCTTTCTTCACGCTGCCTATTGTGTTTCTTTGTGTGGATCTATGTGAAATTTCATGTGACTTTTGACACAGTCACAGATTTGACATTATTTACTATTTTCAACAATATTTTTTTCTATCCATGTGTTTCTTCGCGCGAGATTCTACGAATCTTTGTGTGGCTATCTGTGAACCTTCACGCGACACTCTGAGAATATTTGCATAAGATTTTGTACCAAAGATCTGATTTTTATTGCTATATTTTATATCTTTGATCTCTAACCACTAATGTTTACTATTTCTGGTGGTTTCTGATTTGCTATTGTTGTTGCTAATTTTGACTTGCATGGATAAACAATAAAATGTTCACGTTGCTTTGGACTTGAGTTATTTTGTTGCATCTCTATAACATTTGGAATTTGGAAATAAAAATGAACCTCTCATGTGCTTAGTTTGAGTGTTTCTTGCTTTCATAGATCAGATTTCCAATTGGTGCTATAAAATTTGAACCTAGATTTGCTTTCTTGCATATATGTTTCACATAGTAATTAGTGTTAGTAATAACTAAGAGGGGGGGGGGGGGGTAGTGAATTAGTGGCCTCAAAATTTATCCTTTAAACTTCAATCCACCAATTAATACACCTTAGAACATTAAGTCCCTACAAGATGTATGCCTTTGAAATACTTGAAATAAATAACTGTCTGTCGATTTACCTTGTCTATCCTTCTTCTCCTTGATAACCGATAAGCAGTAAAACTTATTTACCGATACTCAGTAAATATGTAGAGTAAACCAATCAATCCATAAATGCATATGTGAAATTTAAAAAAATAAAGTAATAAACCATACACACATAACACAAATATTTTAACATGGAAACCCTATTAAGGGAAAAACCACTGGGACCGGTACCCCAAATTTTTACTCTTTTGAAGTGAGCCCTATTAGGAGCCAACCCTGTTAAAGGTTACAAGCACACTATTAAGTGTGACCTTGTTAGAGGATTTTTATACATAGATTGTCACTAAGTATTTGGCATCTATGCTACCATCATATGAAAAGAATTTTGACTGAGGTGATTGTTGAAAGTTGACTCCTAGGGAGTATATGACTTATTTTGTGTTGTCATTATGGCAACAAAGTCATATGAAGTTTTGACAACAAACTTTGTAGTGAAAATTGACTAAGTATAGAAGACAATATAGAACAAAGATACACAGATGATCAGAGCACCAACACACATGCGTACGAATGATTCAGACTAAGCACCTTCAGACATAAGTGCCTTCAATATGGATAAGATAGAGCCCTTAAAGAAGATAAGAGCATAAGCGCATAACCAAAACTGATCAGACATTTGTGTCGTATATAGCAGTTCACTTTTGGATATAGTGTATATCTATTCTCAGGAGGTTGTAGCCTTCTTTTTCATTGAGTAGTGAACTCTTGGATAGTGATTCCTCACCCCTAACAGGGTTGTTTGTAAAAGACTCTTAATAGGGTTAGGCCTTTAACCAGGTCATTGTACTTGCATTGTAAAGACTACTCCTAGCAGGGTAAAGGAAATTTAACAGGTTCATTATACTAGTGCAATATTTGTGGGTACTAATTCCCATGAGGATTTTCCTTTGATCAAGGTTTCCCCATAATCATATAATGTGTTATGTGTTCTTGTGTTAAGTTTCAAGTGATATATATTTGATTTATGTTTAAAGATGCTGAAATAAAATAATTAGTGAAACACTGATTCAACCCCCCCCCCTCTCAGTGTTTCCAAAAATCGGTATCAAAGCTCTAGTCCTCTGTAAGAAAGTTTAACCACTTTAGGAGATCATAGATTCAGTAGAAGAAAAACATCTGAAAAAGAATCTTGACGCAGCCCTTGAAGATCTAGACAGATCTGAGAAAGAAAATGAGGAACTTAAACTAAAAGTTGATGGCTCATAAATGCTTATCAAAAAGATAAGAAAAGATTTGAAATATTGCTCTACAAATGATTTGGGTAAAATAGTCAACAAACTAAATGAAGAAAACTTATCTTTAAAGGATAAGATAGAAGAACTGAATGATCAGTTAACTAATAGCCTAACAGTTATTGAAGATAAGAACAAAGAAAATAAACAGCTAGATGAAGAACTCATGCAAGCCAATGTAAAACTCTTGGAGTTGGAAAACATCAAGAATAAAATTGAATCTGAATTATCAAGAGCAAAAGACAAGATTGATAAACTACACACAAGTTCTGATCTGATTCAATCACAAATTTATGCACAAAAGATAAAAGGTGATACCACTAGTATGGGATACAGTATAGCTCAAATTGAGATCAATTCATTACAAGAAATAAAGAAAGCTCAAACAGAATTTGTAGAAGAAAAGAAAACTAAGAATCATGAAAAGACTAAAGCAGAACCACCAAAAGATAAGCATAAGGCAGTCAACCATAATTTCTATTCCTGTAACAAGCATGGAGACTTGGAAAGAGATTGTAAGGATGTAAGACCCTTCAATGGTTATTGTTATTCCTATAATAAGTTTGGTCATAGGGATATTCATTGCAGGACAAATCAAAGAATTTAGTCACAACTGAACCAAAGGAATCAGACTCAATACAATAAGAGAAATCAACCTCAAAGAAACTTGTAGACCATTACATGTCAGATATGTAATTACAATGGACATACAGCCAAGCAGTGCAGCATGATGAATAAAAACATCAGACCTCCTATCATTTGTCACTCATGTGAAAAAGCTGGACACATCTCAAGGTTTTTCAAGTCAAGAACACAAGGACAAGAGAATCCTAAAAAGTCTTTGTTTGAAGAATTAGGAGAAGTTAAGTTTGTGGAAGTTAAAGCTAACTTAGATAAAATATGGGTTGAAGTAAAGAAACATAATGAAGAGAACAAGGTAGTAGATGCATCCTCAATGGAAGCACCTTCTACTTATGGATAATTAACCCTCATGGTCTTAGGGGGAGTTATTCTAGCTTTGAACCCCTGTGTGGCTGGTATACTCATCTCTGAGTATGCGCCTTTGAATTCATATCAATGATAACAAAATAATGCAGTCTGCATTCACACATTGTCTATACTTCATTCTGAATAAAATTTGAAAATCTCAGTAAAAGCACTTACGACATTAAATGTAGAAATTTTTTATCTAAATTAGTGGATTGATTGATTATTATCAATGTTTACAACTAAGATCGTAAAGTTATAGAGCATAGGATCACTAAGAATCAAAGCATCCAAAGGTATCGATTTGATCAGTTTGTGAACAAATTGCAAGTTGAAATAGAACCCTAGCAGTTACGTCATTTTGAATTGTCGTGAAACCCTACTTAATCAAGTTGCAATTAAGTATGGGAAACCCAGTTGTATTTAACATTGCTGAAAGGAAGAGATTTGTCTTTAAGAAGCATCCATTCAATTCTATACTAGATGATGTTGAAGGAGCATTCTCTAAGACTCCTCTAGGATTCTTGCACATGGAAGAAATTCACATGTACATCTACTGCAAGAAGGAAACAGTTGGAGATAGAAGCATAGCAACTCTTATTGGTTCAATGATGAAACAACTACTCATTCAAGGATGAATACATGCATCTCATTGATAACCCTATCTTTGAGTATTCTAACGTGCATGAGTTCTATTAGCCATAATGGGTTAAGATATTACTAAGAAGGATACATGATGACCTATATTGGATTGGTGAGGTTCCCATCTGCATCACTACAGACCTAATTCATGAAATGACTGGACTTGCTAAGACTGGACCAGTTCTTCCTAAGACTGGACCAGTTCTTCCTACTAGTAAGGATGTTAAGAAGTAGGTTGAAAAAGTTTTCTTATCTAGAAGTGATAGGCGTGGCATGATTTTTGATCCTATTAAGCAGATTAACATCAAACTATTGACTATGATACTTGGATACAAGTTTCATTAGGCAAGAAGACTAAATAGTGTGTCTGCAACAACAATTCTGGCAGTAATAAGGATAGTGAGAGATAACACTCAGTACAATCTCTATGGACTATTGCGCACACATCTTATTAAGAACATTAAGGCTATTAAGCATGACAAGAGAAAGATATTTAGGTTTGGCTCTTTGATCATCTACCTGTACTTCCACATTACTGGTAAGGTTGAAAATATTTACCTAGATATGAGTATACCTACTATGTCTCAATTATCACTAAAAGCTACATAAGATAGTAGTACAAAAGATACTATGAACATGGATATCAAAACATCTAGGATCAAGATGCAGAAGAGGTTTAGGATACTTGAAAAGATAGTTGAGAAATACAAAGACACCATATGCTTCATGGTGGAAACTGACTGTACTTACATGGAGGTAGTTGAGCCTAGAACAAAATGGATTCAGCCACTCGGTTATGAAGTAGAAGAACATGTTTTGGAAGGTTATGCACAAGTCCTCCTATTTGCACCTAAGGATCTCAATGAACCTAGATGGGGTACTTATAGAGAAAAGACAAGTCAAGTTGATTATGTCTTATACAGTGCTAACAACAAAGAAAGGCATCTAGGATTACCTCAAATATACTAAAAGTTCATGGTGTAACACAAAAAGACCTTGAAAGAGCTAGGGAAGCTAAAATAGCCAAAGAACTTGAGAAAACTCCCACAGAAGTAAAAATTTAAAAGTCTGATGATATTCCTAAGAAGAAGAAGAAGAAGAAGAAATAAAATGAGGATACATTTGCACCATCAAACACCATTGATCTAGAATCTTCTCCACCTTATGTACCCAGCAAGTTAACTAGAAGGAAGAAGCAAGTTCCTACAAATCATCCATCCTCAAGGACCATAAGGAGAAAGGTAAAGAACACACAAGCCCCTCCTAAGGTAGGATTTAGGCCCAGTCTAACAATCCTAAAAAATAGAATTTTTAATGAAGGTAGACTAGAATCTATCAAGAATGTCTATGATAAGTATCAAGAGATAGACAAATCAGAAATTCATTCTATGATCATCTTTCACATGATTAAGTTCAAAAGGATAGTATTGGAACTCAAAAAATTCATACCAGACAAGGTATGGAAAATACTTGATGTATTAAAGAGGCAAGCAATTGAAGAGGATATGAGGATAAGAGAAGAAACATTGGATAGTCTTATGAGAAAGCCATGGAAAAATCCAAAGAGAAACAAGTTATGAGAAACCCACTCTTTTTGGAATCTGTGAACATTCTGAATGACCTAGTGCCTGTAGACAAGAAAGTGGCTAAAATTCAATCAGTTGATGATGTAGATAGCATCCTAACAAGCTTCAAAGCACACTTTACAAGTTTAGTAAACTCGGCTACTAGAATTGCAAAAGATGAGTATAAAAAAGAAAGATTGAATGAACTGATAAAGAATTTTTCCTTAGATTTAAAGTCATTAAAGATTGGTCAGACAATGTTGAAAGAGTTGGCATCAAAAGGAAGAAAGGTTATAGAAAATTGCATGGATAGAGGTAAACTCACCTCTAAACATATCAAAAAGATAGAAGAGGCATATATCTATTAGTAATGACTGAGAGGGAGGGTGAATCAGTGGCCTCAAAAATTTATCCTTTAAAATTCAATCCACCAATTAATACACCTCAGATTATTAAGTCCCTACAAGATGTATGCCTTTGAAATACTTGAAATAAATAATTGTCTGTTGGTTTACCTTGTTTTTTCTTCTTCTCCTTGATATATAATAAGTAGTAAAACTTATTTACCGATACTCAGTAAATATTCAGAGTATACCAATCAATCCATAAATGCATATGTGAAATGTAAAACAATAAAGTAATAAACCATACACACATAACACAAGGATTTTAACATGGAAACCCTGTTAAGGGAAAAACCACTGGGACCGGTACCCCAAATTTTCACTCTTCTGAAGTGAGCCCTATTAGGAGCCAACCCTCTTAAAGGTTAAAAACACACTGTTAAGTGCAACCTTGTTAGAGGATTTTATACATAGATTGTCACTAAGTATCTGGTATCTACGCTACCATCCTTGAATCAGACTCTAGACTGTCAATAGGCTTTATGCTAATCTTACTACCATCCTTGAATCAACCTCCTTCTTAGACTGTCAATAGGATTTAGGTAAGACCGATGATACTATCATGAATCAACCTTTTTGGTAATATGTTAGGATATACCTCAATTATAGAAGACAGTTAAGTCCTGCTCTGTTAAGAGACTTAATGCTTCAATGGTTAAACTGAAACATAATGACCTGTTTCTAATGCAACTTGAATTATAGATATTTAGATCTATTTACTTACAATACCTCTTTGATCAATGGATCAATTTAGTTCCTTTATACTTCACACTTTCTGCTCTGTGATGTTGTGCTTCACTATTCGTCTGTGTTTGCAGAATTCTTTAGCTCTCCCTTAGCTTGATTGATCAGGACTTTATGAAGCTTAACCCTCACCAGTTTCTCTTCAGAATCTTCTTTGAATTCACTCCCCCGTGTATTTGATTGCTTGCAAAAATTAACTTTCATTGTCTCTTATATAGACATGATATTCCTTAACTCTTCGTTCTTGATTCTTGATTCTTGGCGTGAAAAATAATCCAGCCAAATTGATTTACGGCCTTAACTCCTGATTTATCTCATAGTTATCTTCTTGCCAGCTGTATAAATCATCTTTAAATCACTTACTTAACTGTGGTTGAATAAAACAAATAAAACAACCATTTAAGTTTATCCTTAAGCTCTACCAAGTAGATATTTTATCATTTTCTGATCTCTCTATTTTGTCAGTCAATTCTGCAGTTCATCGCCGATGACAACTGCCAATTCCGTCAGTGCAACTTTAGTTAGCTTTAGGATCCCCATCTGTCAGGCATCATTGGATCTTTCTCTCTATCTTTACTGATGGTGTGCACTCCGCCGATGTGGTCTATCACTTAGTGAATACTTGACGTTTATGCATTGCTGAAAGCATAACCTCTATTCCATTGATTCTCTGAAGTCTTTGGTATTATGTATATGACCATACAAATGATATCAAGTTGACATCAATGATAATACAAACCATTAACTAATTTAATTTATTGCATCATATTCAATTTAACATTATCAAACATTCAATCAGTTACATGTCATCAATCTCTCCCTTTGGCATTGATGGCAACATACTATATTATCACACTATACTATTTCTAATACAATTGTTGAGATTCATCAAATTACCAAATAGTTTGTTTTGATAACTGATAAAAATGTCTGACCACCGGTAAGCTCTGTGTTAGCTTAGATTTGATTCTTGTAGCTTTCTTTGTTTCTTCTTATGATGTGTTGTGACCTCTGTTGGTGTCAATTTTTCTCTCTTCTTCTTTGTTGTCTCTATCTTGTATTTGCAACTTTTATATAAATACTCTCCCTATGGGTATGATCTCTCCATGTTTGGAGTAATTTGATAATGAATAGTTTCTGATGATAATATGGATACATTCTCTCCCTTTGACATTAATGCTAAACAATTATTTTCACAAATATCTGACATTCTGTAAAACAATTTCTTCTATCCATAATATATTCCTTGAATTTCCCTTATCCATCATCAATATAACATTTTTCTCTGGTGCTCAGTTCTGATATATACCTTTCTATATATAGATGTAGCTTTGAAGTTCAGCTTCTTCTTGCATCAATCATGAATGATATTCTGATAATATATGGCTGATGTAGCTTTCAGTCCTTTTACTGACTGATAGACATGGGTTTGACCCCTAGTCTTTTCCTGAGATACTCAAATGTATCCTTGGGTAGTGGCTTGGTGAAGATATCAGCCAATTGTTCTTTTGATTGCACATATTCAAGTATGACCTCTTTTTCTTGAACCTGTTCTCTCAAATAATGATACTTGATGGCAA
>MU223776.1:10076675-10090116 GCA_018584345.1 Thuja plicata
GGTTCAAACTCACAAATTAAGCAATTTGAGTTTAAAGACTTACTTCTTGTTCTTGTACCAGCTTTCTTATCTCCTATGATCTGGTCCTCTAGATGGTTCCTTCTTACATATCTTACAAGTATAGGTATAGCTCTCTGTATATCAGCTTGATCTTCATTACCTTGCACATTATCTTGATCATTATCCTAGCCGTCGATTTTGACCATCGGTTGCAACATTTTGTTGTTCTATATTTAAGTACTGTTGGTCAGGTAGAGTTATGGGTTCTTCATAGTATACAAACTTGTTGTAGTCTTCTAGTTATTTTGTGCTTTCCAGCTCATTCTTTTCTGCAAATTCATCAATCTTCACATTTGCACTTTCAACTATTTTGTTAGAAGCCTTGATTAGACATTTAAAAGCTTTGTTTTTGGTAGAATACCCTAGAAAAATACCTTCATCACGTTTGGCGTCAAGCTTTCTATTTCTATCATCTTTTAAGACATAGCATTGACTTCCAAATATTTTGAAGTAACTTACATTGGGTGTTTTACCATACCATATCTCATAAGGAGTCTTCTTTAAGTCCTTCTTCAATTGTACTTTGTTAAGTGTATAAACAGTAGTGCTAACAGCTTCTCTCTAGAAGATCTGGGTGATGTCCTTCTCTATCTTTAGTTTTCTTGCACAGTCAACTATTGATCTGTTCCTTCTCTCAGCAATCCCATTTTGTTGTGGTGTTCTTGGTGCAGAAACCTATCTTTTTATACCACGCTCATTACAGAAATTAGTGAATTCATCTGATATAAATTCTGCTCCTCTATCTGATCTCAAACATTTCAAATCCTTACCACTTTATTTTTCTACCATATCCTTATACCATTCGAACATCTTGAATGCTTTAGATTTTTCTTTTAAAAATATGACTGTCATCATTCTAGAGTAATCATCAACAAAGAGAATAAAATATCTATCTCCATAATAGCTCTTTTTCCTCATAGGCCCAAAAATATCAGTATGGACTAATTCTAGAATATCATCAGATGTATGGGTTTTTCTTTTGAAACTAGACTTTGTCATTTTACCTTTTTGACAATTCTTACACATGATGTTGTCTAGCTTTGTCATCGTCGGTAAGAATCTTACACTTCTTTTCCTACTTATTTTCATCATGTTGTCAAAATTCACATGACAAAACCTTTTGTGCCACAACCATATGTATTCATTTTTGGTCATCAAGTAAGTGGGGTTAGTATCATTTAGATAGAATAAGTTCCCTTTGGTCTGTTCACCGGTACCAATCAACTTTCTTGATTCATTGAATATCTTTGCCTTGTTCTCAAATGCTACTCTGTGACCTAAATTATTCAGCTGAGAAACATTCAACAAATTATAATTCAATCATTTTACCCAATAAGCATTTTCACATTTAATCAGGTTATTCAGCATTACTATTCCTTTACCTTCAATTTGACAAGGTGAATCATTTCCCATTCTTACTGTACCACCTTTATAGTATTCAAAAGTATTAAACTTTTCTTTGTCACCAGTCATATGGTGAGTGCAGTCACTATCTATAATCCAGATATCATTTTTACTAATCTTAGATATGAGTACAATTTCTTCATACCTTTCATCTTCATCTGAATCATCCTTCACATCTGCAAACACTATCTCAATATCATCATCCAATTCGGTGTCAGTGTCTTCATCTTTGCAAGTAGCTAGATAACTAGCCTTCTTTCCTTTGTCCTTGTAATCTCAGGTATCATTTCTTTCTGATCATCAGTAACCTTTGTAATATTTGTTATCACCTCTATCAGATTTCTTCTCAAAAGATCTGTTATAACTTCTGTCATCTTTTCTTTTGTTAGGACATCTTGCAACAAAGTGTCCAATCTCTTTACAATTAAAACATACAAGTAGTAACTTGCCTTTGTATTTACCTTTGCCTCTTAGCATTCTTCTTGCCATGAGTGCTTCAATTTCATCTAGATCTTCTTCTTCACTTTCACTTTTACTGTCTCTTCTAGATGAGTGTCTCTAACTAGATTTTTTTATTCTCATAAAAGACTTGAATGCAGACTCTAATCTTGGGAAGACACTATTATCAAAGTTATTTATCTCAAATGAAATCAGTCTACCAATCAGGCTATCAAGAGTAACTATATTATTTTGTACTTCTCTTATTTCTTGAATAGCAGAGACTCTAATAACATATATAGGCAATAAGGTTCTTAGGATTTTACTTACCAATGTCTCCTCTTCAAGTGTACCTCCAATGCCTCGTATAGCATTGACTAATTCTTTTATTCTTCTGTTGTACTATGTGATGTTTTCACCTTCTTTCATTCTAAGATCATCAAAATTTCCTCTAAGGATTTATGCCTTGGCTCTCAAAACATTTTCATCACCTCCATGTACAAGCTTCAACTTGTCCCACATTGTCTTTGCATTTTTGCAATCTTTGACATCCTCAAATTCAGCATCAGAGAGTGAGGTTGAAAGCTCTATAACCATGTAGTTATGTTCATGCTTTACTCTCAATTGATCTAATGCCAATGGTCCTGTAGGAAACACATATGCAGTATCTAAGTATTGAGTAATATCATTGCCAATACCTAATAAGTGAAGCTTTATTCTACTTTTCCATGAAGCAAAGTTGTCCTTGTTCAACTTGGGCACATCTCATTTGTTCATCTTGTGATCTTTAGTTGGGTCTTGAAACTTTCCTTCTAAGAACACAAGCTCTGATACCAATTGTTAGTAATAACTAAGAGGGGGGGTGAATCAGTGACCTCAAAAATTTATCCTTTAAACTTCAATCCACCAATTAATGCACCTCATATTATTAAGTCCCTACAAGATGTATGCCTTTGAAATACTTGAAATAAATAACTGTCTGTCAGTTTACCTTGTTTGTCCTTCTTCTCCTTGATAACTGATAAGAAGTAAAACTTATTTACCGATACTCAGTAAATATGTAGAGTATACCAATCAATCCATAAATGCATATGTGAAATGTAAAACAATAAAGTAATAAACCATACACACATAACACAAGGATTTTACCGTGGAAACCCTGTTAAGGGAAAAACCACTGGGACCAGTACCCCAAATTTTGACTCTTCTAAAGTGAGCCTTGTTAGGAGCCAACACTATTAAAGGTTACAAACACACTGTTAAGTATGACCTTGTTAGAGGAGTTTATACATAGATTGTCACTAAGTATCTTGCATCTACGCTACCATCCTTGAATCAGCCACTAGACTGTCAATAGGCTTTATACTAATCTTACTACCATCCTTGAATCAACCTCCTTCTTAGACTGTTAATAGGCTTTAGGTAAGATTGATGCTACTATCATGAATCAATCTTTTTGGTAATCTGTTAGGATATACCTCAATTATAGAACATGGTTAAGTCCCACTTTGTTAAGAGACTTAATGCTTCAATGGTTAAACTAAAATACAATGACCTGCTTCTAATGCAACTTGAATTGTAGGTATTCAGATCTATTTACTTACAATACCTCTCTAATCAATGTATCAATTCAGTTCCTTTATAATTCACACTTTCTACTTTGTGATGATGTGCTTCACTATTCATCGGTGTCTACAGAATTCTTTAGCTCTCCCTTAGCTTGATTGATCAGGACTGTATGAAGCTTAACCTTCACAAGTTTCTCTTCAACATCTTCTTTCAATTCACTCCCTTGTGTATCTGATTGCTTGCGCAAATGAATTATGCTTGTCTCTTATATAGACATGATATTCCTTAACTCTTGGTTCTTGATTCTTGATTCTTGGCGTGAAAAACAATCCAACCAAATTGATTTATGGCGTTAACTCCTAATTTATCTCATAGTTATCTTCTTGCCAGCTGTATAAATCATCTTTAAATCACTTACTTAACTATGGTTGGATAAAACAAATAAAACAACCAGTTAAGTCTATCCTTAAGCTCTTCCAGCTAGATATTTTGTCATTTTCTGATCTCTCTATTCTGTCAGTCAATTTTATAGTTCATTGCTGGTGACAACTGCCAGTTCTATCGGTGCAACTTTAGTTAGCTTCGAGATCTCTGTCCATCGGGCATCATTGGATCTTTCTCTCTACCTTTACCAATGGTGTGCACTCTGTCGGTGCGGTCTGTCACTTAGTGAATACTTGACTTTTATGCATTACTAAGAGCATAACCTCTATTCCATTGATTCTCTGAAGTCTTTCATATTATATATATGACCGTACAGATGATATCAAGTTGACATCAATGATAATACAAACCATTAATTGATTTAATGTCTTGCATCATCTTCAACTTAACATTATCAAACATTCAATCAGTTACATGTCATCAATATCTTGGTTGATAACATAAGACAATCAGTTGAAACATCATCCCAAGACATAAACATCTACAACAATATCTATCAAGGTTAGTTAGACAAGATAGAAAAAGCTAAAATGGAGATCAGTAAGATAAGGATCAGGCAAACTCAACTAAGAAATGCACTTGCGCCCTCCTTAGCAGTTCTGGATGAGAACATTAAATAGATTGATGCAACCATTGCTACCTATGATCAAGGACCCAGCATGGATTTGACAAAGATGGAAAAGCTTACATATGCCTTATGTGCCCATCTTCAAACAATTGATGCACTAAAGGCATTCTGGCAGTAAGAGATGAAAAATCTATAGATAGCCTATCCAGATGTATACATGGAGTAAGTATCTAGAGACTTACAATTTTGACACCTTTGTCATTAATGTCAAAGGGGGAGTAAATTATGTATGGGGAGTAGTGTATATATGCAAATAAATATGATATAGTATATGTTAAAAGAAGATAATATACAGTTTTGGTGTTAGTCAATTTTGAGTAACTTGGCCACATTCCTTTGTTGTCATTAATGACAAAGGGGGAGATTGTTGGCAAGTTGACTCCCAGGGAGTATATGACTTATTTTGTGTTCTCATTATGGAAACAAAGTAATATGAATTTTCGACAGAAAAATTTGTAGTGAAAATTGACTAAGTATAGAAGACAATACAAAATAGAGATACACAGATGATCAGAGAACCAGCGCACATGCGTACGACTGATTCAAACTAAGCACCTTCAGACATAAGCTCTATGATATGTTTTTATGCTTACCCTATACATGCATGGTATGAAATTCTAGTATGGATAAGTTATAGAAAGAACAAGTACACTAGCAGTTCATAATATAGAGTATGGAGCTGACTTCAGGTTTTTTTATTAGTGTGTAATCTTTTGTTGTGTAAAGGATAATGCCTATTGTAATAAGTTTTTAATCATGTATTAAACATTATTGTAAACACACTTAAGCCAATTTGTTTGGAAGTGTTGTGAATATTGTTTTTGGGCTGACTAAGGTCTTATTTATAGTCGCCTCTATTCAAGCAAAACATATATATATGTAATGAAAAGATATATTTGAAGTGTTGAAGAAATATGAAAAGAAGAGATATAAAAGTACAGTATAAAGATGTCAATATGAGATAGAGCCCTTAAAGAAGATAAGAGAATAAGCACATAACCAGAACTGATCAGACATCTATGTCATATACAGCAATTCACTTTTGGATATAGTGTATATCTATTCTTAGGAGGTTGTAGCCTTCTTTTTCATTGAGCAGTGAGCTCTTGGACAGTGAGTCCTCACCCCTAACAGGGTTGTTTGTAAAAGACTCTTAACAAGGTCAGGCCTTTAACCAGGTCATTGTACTTGCATTGTAAAGACTAGACCTAACAGGGAAAAGGAACTTTAACAGGTTCATTATACTAGTGCAATATTTGTGGGTACTAATTCCCACTGTGGTTTTCCTCTGATCAAGGTTTCCCCATAATCATATCATGTGTTATGTGTTCTTGTGTTAAGCTTCAAGTGATATATATTTGATTTATGTTTAAATTTTCTAAAATAAAATAATTAGTGAAGCACTGATTCACCCCCCCCCCACTCAGTGTTTCCAATAGTGATAACAGAGATTACCGAAGAAACCAACAATCTGAAAGAAGAGATACCTGAGACTACAAGGACAAAGGAAAGAAAGCTTGTTACCTAGAAGAGAACAGAGCTGATGATATTGACACTGAATCTGAAGAAGATATTGACATGGTATTTGTAGCCATGAAATATGATCTAGACAAAGAAGAAGAAAGGTATGTAGAAACTGCACTCATATCTAAGGTAAGAATGATGTTTGGATCATAGATAACGGCTACACTCACCACATGATTGGTGATAAGCAAAAGTTTGAAAATTTTGAATACTATAATGGTGGTTCAGTAAGAATGGGTAATGACACAACTTGTCCAGTTGAAGGTAAAGGAACCATAATTTTGAATAACTTGATCAAATGTGTAAATGCTTACTGGATAAAATGACTGAATTATAATCTGTTAAGTGTTTCACAGTTGAACAATACAGGTCACCGAGTAGCATTTGAGAATAAGAAGGCAAAGATCTTCAATTAATCAAGAATGTTGATTATAACTGGTGAGTAGACAAAAGGTAACCTTTTTTATCTTGATTACATTAACACCACTTATTTAATGGCTAGAAACGAAGACATGGGGTTGTGGCACAAAAGATTGTGTCATGTGACTTTTGACAACATGATAAAGATAAGCAATAAAAGAAAAGTTAGAGGCTTACCGAGCATGTCTAAGCCTGAGCATATCATGTGCAAGAATTGTCAAAAAGGTAACATGAAAAAGTCTAGTTTCAAGAGTAAATCCCATACATCTAATGTAATTATAGAATTATTCCATACTGATCTATGTGGACCCATGAGGACAAAGAGTAACTATGGAGATAGGTATTTCATTCCCTTTGTTGATGATTATTCTAGAATGATGACAGTTATGTTTTTAAAAGATAAATCAGAAGCATTCAAGATGTTTAAATGGTATAAGGCTATTATAGAAAAACAAAGTGATAAGAAATTGAAATGCTTAAGGTCAAATAGAGGAGGGGAATTTATTTGAGAGGAATTCACTAATTTCTATAATGAGCATGGAATTAAAAGAGAGGTTTCTGCACTGAGAACACCACAACAAAATGGAATTGTTGAGAGGAGAAACAAATCAATTATTGACTCTGCAAGAACATTGATGATTGAGAAAAGCATCACTCAAAATTTTTGGAGGGAAGCTCTCAGTATTGTTGACTACACATTGAACATAGTACAATTAAAGAAGGACACAAAGAAGACACCCTATGATCTTTGGTATGGTTACACACCCAATGTAGGTTACTTTATAATCTTTGGTAGTCAATGTTATATTTTGAAAGATGATAGAAATGGAAAACTTGACTCCATAAGTGATGAAGGTATCTTTCTAGGGTATTCCACCAAAAGCAAGGCTTATAAATTTCTTACCAAGTCATCTAAAAAGATCATTAAAAGTGCAAATGTAAGAATAGATTAATTTGCAGAAAAGAATGACAAGGAAAGCATAAAAGAACCAGAAGACTACAATAGGTTTGTTTAAACTGAAGAACCTGACACTCTACCTGAGCAATAGTGTATCTCTCTTGAGCAACAAAACATTGCAACCGAGCATTAGGCTGTAATTACCAAAAATCAAGATAATACTCATGATGATGTATCAAGCGATGGAGATTAAAACTAAGGTCAAGATGATGATCATAATTATGGAAAAAGATCTGAACCAAAACTTGTTAAGTATGTCAGAAGACATCATCCACGGAATCAAATCATAGGAGACAAGAAGGATGGAATGAGAACAAGAAGTAAGTCACTAAACACTAGATGTTTACTTTGTGATTTTGAGCCTAAATTTGTTAATGTTGCACTTGAAAATGAGGAATGGGTCAGTGCTATGAATGAAAAAATAGAACAGATTGAGAAGAATAGTACATGGACACTAGTACCAAGACCAGATGACAAGAATATCATTGAAACCAAATGGATAATAAAAAACAAGCTGAATGAGAATGGAGAAGTCACAAGAAATAAAGCGAGATTAGTTTGTAAGGGGTACTATGCACAAGAATAAGGTATTGATTATGCTGAAACCTTTGCACACATTTCCAGACTAGAAGGAGTTAGAACTATTCTTTCTTGTGCTGCATTAAAAGGATTCAAGGTATACTAGATGGATGTCAAAAATGCATTCCTAAAGAGAATACTTGAAGAAGAAGTATACATTGAACAACCATAAGGGTTTGTTGATCCAAACAAGAAAAACATGGTATGTAGACTACATAAAGCCTTATATGGATTGAGGCAAGCACCGAGAGCCTGGTATGAAAGAATTCACTCCTATCTCATCAGCATTGAATTTGTAAGAACAAGTGAAAATAGCAATCTGTACTTAAAAGAAGATACTGATGGTAATATTCTGATTGCTGAAATATTTGTTGATGATATCATTTTTGGGGGAAATGAAATGTTATGAAAATCCTTTTCTAATGAAATGAGCAAAGAGTTTGAAATTTCTATGTTTGGGGACATAAAATTCTTTCTTGGTCTATAGATTCTTCAACAACATGCAGGCATATATATCACTCAGTTCAAATACATCAAGGAAGTGTTGAAGATATTCAAGATGGAAGATTCCAAACTAGTTGGAACACCTATGGCTACTGAATGTAAGCTGACAAAGGAAGACAAATCAAATGAGGTAAATCAAATCTTGTATAGATCAATGATTATCAAACTAATGTATGTTGTTCATACTAGACTAGATATTACACATGCAGTTGGAATAGTTGCAATATTCTCTGCTAATCGCAAAGAATAACATATGGCTATTGTCAAGAGGATTATGAGATGTATGAAGAACACCAAGGACTATGGCTTAAGGTATAATAAAGAAGGAAAATTTGAGATATAAGTCTACACGGATGTTGATTAGACTGTAAAAATTGATGACCGAAAGAACAGAACTGGAGGAGTATTCTTTGTGGGTGACAGACTTGTCACAAGGATCAGCAAGAAACATGAATGCATCTCCCAGTCTATTGCAAAAGAAGAATATGTGGCTACTTCTACAAATTTCTCTAATATTGCATGGATCAAATAGTTGTTGGAAGGCATCAATATGAAGATTATTGAACTAGTGATTATATATTGTGATAATACCAGTGTAATAAAAATTTCTAAGAATACAGTCATGCATGCTAAGAAAAAGCATGTTGCTATCAAGTATCACTATCTAAGAGAAAAAGTGAAAGAAAAAGAGGTGATATTGGAATATGTTCAATCAAAGAAAAAACTAGCTGACATCTTTACCAAGTCATTACCAAAAGATACATTTGAGTATCAGAGACAGAGACTAGGGGTACAATCCTTGTCTATCAGTCAGTAATCTGACTAAGAAGATTGCATCAGCCTATACACAAATAAGAATATCATTCATGTTGATGCAAGCACCGAGATGGACAGAAAAAGATACATTTGTACATAGAAAGGTACAAAACTACATCGAACACAGACTCAATGTATTGCTGATGGATAGGGAAATTCAAGGAGTATATTATAAAAAGGATGGAAGATGATATGAAAGAATTTTTTGGCATTGTTTTCAAAGGGAGAGATTGTCTCATTATCAAAAGGGAGAGATTAAAAAATGGAGAGATGATCTCATTATTAGAGAAGAGATTATATCATTATCCATGGAGAGAAGTTCCTAAGAATTCAAAGTTAGAGTTAATCAAAGGAAGAGATTGATTACATATGAAATATCCATCTAAGGGAGAGAAGTATAAAAAGAGAGAGAATACATACAAATGGAGAGATTGTTTTCAAAGGAAAAGGAGATTATCAAGGAGAGGAACAGTCAAGGTAGAGCACATATCAGAAATAGAGATAGAAGTTGCTACATCTATCCAATGAAGGGATTGAAGATTGAAGAACCCACTCTACAAGAAACAAATATAAACTATTTGAGCTTACCGAGAGCCAGACATTTGTATTAGTTATAATAGGAGAGATAGATGAAATACACTTGATATATTTCATATTGTAATAGTAATAATATAGTCTGATAATGTAGTGTGTTTCCATCAATACCAAAGGGAGAGATTGATGACATGTAAGTGATTAAATATTTCAAGATGTTAAGTTGATTACTGTTATATTTAATCTTTCCTTGGTTGTCATATTTACTAGGATAAACCAAGGCATCCTAAACAGTTATTTTTTCTTGTATTTTTCTTTTTTAGATTTTCCTCCTTATGAGGAATCCTACACTTGTCTCACACACCTATGAATGTGGCATTCATAGAATGGGAGTTACAATGTAACTCCTCCCTCACATCTCTATTAAAGAGATGGCTCTCCTTCTCTCTACACAAGATAACTCTTCTTGTTGAACAGTATTGTATGAGCTTGGTTCTCACTCTTTCTCTCTCTTTCATTCTTAGGCATTTTTTTCCATTCATTATATCATGGGGGTTTTTTTTACGCTTTTCCCCCTTCAAAATATTGTCTCCTTTGTTGCTTTTCTCTTTGGTGAATGCTCCTAGTTTTGTGTTAATTCATGGTAAATCTTCTTACTCCTTGCTCTTTGGATTAACAATTTCTTGCCTTTTCCTCATTTTGTCATTATTTTAACATGGTATCAGAGTAGGTTAGTTTAATCCTCATTTGAGTGTACAGGTGAAGGAGCTACCATATCTTGGTGCACTCCAAATTCAGAGACATTGTGTTATCCTATTGAGAGAATTTTTTATTAGTAATCTTCCTTACCCTTTTTGGTCGGCGTGCCACCAAAGAGCTTGAAAATAAAATTTAAATATAGTTTATACACTTATTTTTCATATATAAATCTTCTCATTTTAAAATTTAGATTAAGTTTACTTTATTCGTGTGACTTCTTTCTTTTTTAGGTTATTCCTTTCCTTTTTGGCAGTTTCTTTTTTTAACTCTTCTCTTGATGCATTTTTTCCTGAGCATCTTTTTCCTGCATTACATTAATTACATGCTATTTTTTTCATCTCTGCATGCGTTTCTGCATTTATTTTTTATTCTTCTTCTGGCAGGTTTCAATATATAACTCCAAATTCTTGCTTTGTCCAAAAACATAGCATAACATATAGTGTTGGTTTTTTATCCTTTAACATTATCATTTTTTCTATAGGGAATAGTGTGGAAGAAAATCTCAGCATAGCTACATTCTATTTACTGTAGCAGTGTTTTTTTTTAGTTTTTTTCAGCGTGCTCTTACAGTAGTTTGGGACATTTTTTTTGTTTCTTCACCTTTTGCAAAGAGCTTCTTTTCATCTTCATGTTATTTGTCTCCTTCCTTGCAGGTTGGGTTGTCATCCACCTTAAAAAGCCAAAGTAGAATTGTTTAAGTGTTGGTCTTATCATTTAAGTGTTGGGCTATCGTCTGCCTTCAAAAAAAGGCCAAAGCAAAATTGTTTTTTTGCTATCCATTCACCCTTTGAGTTGCAACTTCTGTTCTTAAATATAAATCTGCTCTCTTTCATTAAATTTGTTGTTTCTCCTTTATGGCATGTTAGGGAAGATTATATTAACATTATCTATGAGCCAAAATAGAAAAAGATTCATTATTTAAATCCGTGCTTATAGTTCCTTATCTGTTAATCAATAACAGATTAACATTATACAAGTCTGGTAAGTTCTTTTCTGAATCTGGTTGTTGTATATCATTTTATATTTTTTGTTTAAAGTTCATTCTAGATTGTTATTTTTATTCCTTCCATCCCATTTATTCTTGTTAATCTGCTATCATCATAGATTAATTAAACAGATTTATGTTATCTTTTAAATCTCTTCATTTGTTTGCATTCTTAATTTCATTTATATAATCTTCTTTTTGTTATTCTGACCTCAGCGTTATTTTTTTGCTTAAGTTACACATTCATCTTTTTAGAAGTTTTTTTTAGCTTTTACTCTCTTTTTTTTCTGCCATAGTAAGCCTATTGATTCTCTATATTTATTCTTCTCTGTCTGTGTATTCCGCAAACTTAGTAGATTCCTTTCTAGATTTTGTTAAATTTTTTTTTATCTCAATATGTTTTGGGTGTCCCTTATTTTAATCTTCATGTTTAACTATGACCACCCTAATGCTGGAAATAAAGTTAATTGGCATAAATTATCATGCATGGAAAACTCACATGACCTTCATTTTTAGATTCAGACATATTTTAGATATTGCAACTAATGCCAGTTCAAAACCGACAGCCTCTGCTTCTCAAACTGACCAAAATGCTTGGCAGACTAAAAATGAGGAAGCTCTTGGTTTAATTGGGATCTCCTTAAGTCCTGAATTTTATGTTTTAATCTATACTTGTACTAAAGCCCATCAAGCTTGGGAAATCTTGAAGAATACCTATGACAGTGTAGATGAGACATAAAAATCCAGCTTGAAGACCAACTTTAAGACCTAAGGTATACCGACTTTAACTCTATTGATTATTTCTTAGTCAAATTTGATTCCATTAGAGTATTACTAACTAGTTTACAAGTTACTCTCTTTGATTTAACGATAATCCACATCATTATTCATAAATGTTTGCCTAGATAGTTCTAACAGTTTATTACAAATATTTACTCACAATTAGCAATTCCTTCTTTATCATCTCAATTAACTTATGTCATCTTTCAAAATATGTTGCGTCAAGAGGAAGCAAAATTGATTCAATTCGGTATAATTAAAACTAATGAACATGCTTGTCTCCAAAAGTCAAAATAATAATAGATCTCCTAACACTAATCATAATAACCAAAATAATCAAAGATCAAACAATACTAATAATTCAAATAATAACTCAAGTCAACAATTTAATAGTAATTACAATTCTAGGCCCTCTAATAATTATAATAGTGGTCACCATAATAATAATTCATATAATTTTTACAATAGGAAACATTGTACTTATTGCGGAAAAGATGGTCACATGACACATAATTGTTTTAAGAAACAAAATGATAAACAACCTACTTCTCAAAACTACTCAAATGGTAAGCCTAATGGAAATCAATCTCGTTCTTCTTTTACTGTCTATTTTAATGCTTCTAAACCACTTGAATGGATTATCGATAGTGGTGCATCTCAACATGTTACATCTCATAAGGAAGTTTTTGATTCTCTGCAACCTGATACTATGAATATTCCTGTTTCCCTACCTGATAATCATAGTTGTTCAGTTGAAGGATTTGGTGATGTTTCTATTCCAAATGGTAAATTACATGATGTACTTTATGTTCCTGATTTGAAAGATAACCTTATTTCTGTTTCTCAATTATGTAAAGATTATAAGGTTGAGTTTCATAAACATATTTGTTGTATCATTGATCCCAATAATAGTGAGATAGTTGCTAATGCTAAATTGGATGATGATAATCTCTTTAAATTTTATCAATTTGCCTCTTCTAGATATTCATTACTCACTACTGTTGATTTTCACATTTGGCATGAGAGGCTAGGACATTTA
>MU223776.1:10099372-10128890 GCA_018584345.1 Thuja plicata
AAAGATTGATCCACATCATTTAATGTATGGGTAACCATAATTAATGCATGGTTTCAAGATTTAATTAGAGACTACTTTGGAGAAGTAAATGTAATGCAAAGATGGAATGATCCATTGGATTTGACCTGACCTAAGATCTACGATCTTGTTTAAGAGGCAAAAGATTTATCTGACCTAGATAGAGAGGTATATGATAACCTAAAGGGGTTATTCATTGTGTGTGGATGAATGCATGTTTATGCAAAAGGTTTGCATAGTTGATTTACTGTTTGGCATGATCTAGCAAAGAAGGAAAAAGGAAGAAGTAGAAAGTTGCATGTGTGATTACTTGACAGATTTCCAAGCATATCAAAAGGTTGAAATGACAATGTAGGCTATCCAATAAGTTAACATTAGAGTTTTAATTGGATCTAAATTGCAAAGTAAGTTGTATGTATCAGATCACAAACTACTGATTACTTTCTTACCATTGTATCAGTTAAATCCTTTAACAAGGTTGACTTAACAGTCATTTGTATAAATCCTCTAACAAGGTGACATTTAGATTGGAATGTTCTAAGTCCTCTAATAAGGCCACTCCTAACAGGGTGATTAAATCCTTTAACCAGGTCACGCCTAGCAGTGTGTTATTGTAAATTTTAACAGGGTTGGCTCCTCACAGGGCATCACTTCAGAAGAGTGAAAACTTGGTAGCACGTTACTGGTGGTTTTTCCCATATTGGGTTTCCACGTTAAATACTTGTGTGAATGCTTATGGTTTGCTTTACTGTTATGTTACTACAAGCTAATTTCAATTGACAGTAAACTGCATGATTAAAGTTGTTGATTTATGCTACTGCTGCCGAGTAGATCTGAAGTATAAAAAGTTTTTATTTTCTACATCTAGACCTGAGGATAACTGATTCACCCCTCCCCTCTCAGATATTCTAAATTCATTCTAACACACTCAACCAAGGAACGTAAATCCTTAGAAAGGATAAGAGATTTTAACACTACCCTTTCCCCTTAGACATGAGAAAAAGAATAATAAGGAATATTATGTTTCTTAAAGATTATTTTTACACCTAAAATAGTACCACCATGAATTACAATGAGCCCCTAAAGGATAGGCTTGCAATGCAACATAGTGAGGAGAAACCTAATAGGAACTGGAATGTTATTTAAAATAATAATAATTGAAATACAACTCATTTTTGGATGTTACATAAATGATATCATAATCAATGAGTTTTAAATTTTTAAAATGTAAAGCTTGACATTCATTAGTGGAGTGGTTGTGATAATGATAATATATACAAAAATGAAGGTTCTCAAGATCTTATTTGTATTGCTTCTTTCATTTGGGTTGGGTTATCAACTTTGCATAAAAATATTAGACAAAATGTTATCTTATTTAAATTAATACATAGACGATATATATTTTGTAGAGAAAGGGGGATGTTGGAAACCTAAACCCCCAATAGGCAAGTGTGTTATAGGTTTCTCATGAGTCTCAATGCTTTATGGCACACATCCTAAACCATGTTTAGGATTAGGATTTGAAGCGTTAGGAGGAGAGGGTTGATTAAGTGACACATTAGGCCCTTTTAAGGCCCTTCATTTTAAATTGAGAAACTTTTATTTCTCCAACAAAATATGGTGTAATGTTTATTGACCCCCAATCATCTTTGAGGAGTTTTTTTTAGGGATAGGATATGGCTTATCAAGTTGTACCGATGAATGAATACAAGAATGTTCCAATTGTAATAAACTTTATAATTTATGATTATCTTCCTAGGTAGACATGATAGAAACAAGATAGCACACACAATTGAGAGGGGCATGAATTAGTTGTGTCCCAAAACTCAAAGCCTTAACAAACTCTTAAGCTTAAATCCTAGATCTAAATGATGAACATTAAAATAGATATCACAATACATCAATCATCACATAACACAAAGAATTTTTACATGGAAAACTAGTTAAGGAGAAAACTATAGTGGGGATAAAACCCACAAGATGATGTACTCTGTTAAAAGAACTATTCCTGATTAAAGGTATTATAAGGGGAATGAAAATTCATTTAGGAAAAATGTCCTGAGATCAATTCTCAAATACAAGCTGAGGGCTACAACCCAAAAGAATATAATGAGGGCTACAACCTTGAGTGGATAACAATCCACAATGGAAAATAATCTACAAATTGTGAACTGATTGTTAGCATCCTCATTATGCCTATATAGTTCCAATGAATTACATAATACATTAGATCTCTACCTTAGTTACAGATTCCAGTCACACCTCTTCGCATGGTCTCTCATACACCCATGCACGCACAATACAATCAACAAAAGGATATTATATTCATATAAAATTTATCAACCTTATTTCCTCAATGTTAACCAAACACCTAATTAAAAATATTTAATCAAATATAATGCAATCTCCAATGAGATCTAAAAATCATTAGTGAAGACATAGAAATTATCCAAACCTTCATCCTTGAACACACTACAAATCCAAAAATCACACCTCGATGTTCACAACATGCTACACCATCAAATCGGCCAAGAATAATGAACACTAGCACAACTCAATAAAATTACCAAATGTGATCACACCAATCAATGAGATCTATAAAGATGAATAGAACATGATCTAGAAACATCAGAAAGTACTATTAAATGTCATAGTAACAACCAAAACAAGTATGTCTCAAAATTCAACATCAACTCTACATTGTTCATCAGGATCACTCAGAGGAACCTCTATTACTTAAGAAATATAGATTTCCATAATACAAATGATGAACCACTCAAGTGGAGGACATAAATCCATGTCCCAAACACACCACTAGGTTCGCAACCCAAAATATTGCATAACAAATCTACACCAAACAAAAAATGGTTACATTGTCTCTTCCTAAATAATCAAAATACTAGCCTCTGATCAAACATCCTTAACACACTCAACTCAAAATGCTAACCTCTATAAATTGACGTTGTTGGTACTCTCATTTTCTGAGAGTACCATGGTATGTTTTCAACAAACCAAAGCTTCAATGCCATGTTCTTCTCTAAGTTTTAGATGGTTCTTCTCTTCATCTTGGTCAAAAAGGTTGCAGAGGAAGGTTTGATGCTTTTTACTTACCCAATGTTCATCCATGCAGGTCAGAAATGGATCAGACAGTCATGGTGCATTCACCAATTTAATTTGTTCATAAATTCCTTAAGGCATATATCCTAGATTTATTATGTAGTAAAGATCTTAGTGTTTTTATATCAGAGTACTCAGTAATGAAGTTCCTAAAAGGCACACACCTTTTGGAAGGCAATCTGGTGGTCAGATAGTGACATGGCAGCCAACTAGTAGACATTGGACCAATTTTGTAGGCCTGTGTAGAATTGATATGGAGGAAATGCCAGGTGGCAGCTCATTTTTCACTCGTGGTGATCAAAGAGGTTAGCATCTAGCAGTCGCAAGTGCACAACTAGCAGTTCTCACAAGCTTGCCATAGTTAAAGCATGAGACATCTAGCGGTCATGAGTGGACGACTAGCGGTTATTGCATACTTGTCATGGTTTGACAAGATGGAAGAAATTGGTTGCAAGTGTGTGACTAAGGGCTAGTGATTAGTATCACGCACTCACATAGGTTGGAGTCGGTTAGCAAAAAGGGTCGCGAGTGCGTGAGGTAGTGACACATGGAGAGGCTGATAAGAAGGATAAATGATTATTGTTCACTCATGGGGAATACAGAAATATGCTCCTAGGGTGAGTGAGCTAGCGACAGGATGCCATGTGGAAAGGTGGCCAAGGTAGAAGGAGATAGATTCCATGCTAATCAAATACAATCCAATGGTTTCCACTGACTAGCAAAGGGAAATAAAGTGTTCATCTAACGACTGCGAGTATGAGATAAGCTGACATGTGGAAGTCTTATCAAGTCACATAGTTGCGGAGGTCTAAGGATTTAATATGAAATGGTCACAAGTGTGCAACTAGCTATTAGTTGAAATCTCACAATGGTTAAGATGGATAATGGCTAGCAATTTTGAGTGTGTGACTAACTATTGGTGGTCAGTGTCACACACTCGCGAGGGTTTTTGGTAGTTTCTTTGAATGGTCTCGAGTGAATGAGGAGGTGACATGTGTCCATCCTAATAGAAGAGGAAATGGTAAGGGTAAGGGACCGATGAGTTGCAAAGGATGTAACAACAGGCATAAATACTTAGGGGAAATATGTAGGGAAGATAATGATCAAGTCATCACGCTTGGATGACACCTAGCGAGATCATATCTTTGTGAGCTTAGGTAACATAAAAGAATTAGTGGCCATGTTTTAAATTTGAGAAAAAGGTTCAATATCAGCCATTCATATCCTTTTATGTGCCACCTGTGACCGTTGGAGCACATTTTAAAAATTTTAAATCTTTTCTAAGAAGATTTTTCATGCCAGTCAGTTATTGTTTGTCTCAGATCCATAAATGCTACAATCTGATCTTGTGAATCAATTTTGCACACTTGTTGAAGACTAGAAGGATAGAAATCTGATATGTGGAGATGCATTCAAGACCAGAGTTGATAGATAAGGATTTTATAATCAGATGATAAATGCATACAGAGCTAGCTGGTAGTTTTTGCATTTATGTGAGATATTCTCAGAGTCATTCCTTTGATTTTTTTGACATCAGAGTAGTATTTTCACATCCAAGAAGCATGACTATTGTTTTCATATCATATTTGCATAGGGAAAAGAGAAGAATTTAGGGTTTGAACTTGATTATAGAATTGAATGCTTGCATTAATTGGTTGTAAACCCTAACCCTAAATGGTCTAAAGCTTGTAGCATTCATGTTACTATAAAGGAATATTCAAGACCATTTAGAAAGGGTTGGAGAATTGGGAGAAATATTTTGAAGCATTGATCTTGTATTTGTTTCCAGCCTAGGACATAGAAAATGTATTTCTAGATTATATTAAGATAGAATTGAAATTTCTTTGATCTTTTACATATTTTCATATTGTAGATTTCCTTGTCATACTGATTCAGGAACAAATTTCATCATACTTAATATAAGTTGTCTCAGATTTTAAGTCTCTCCTTTGTGTTATCTTTTGAGTTGTAAGTTTTGTGACTTACTGTATAAGTGTTGCTGATGCATATGTGTATTCCACAAGTCTTTGATCTTAGATAAAATTAAAATGCTTTGGATATTACATTGATTCTACCTAGATATCTATTACAGGATCTTGTATGGTGTGAGAGTTATTATGTTTATGGCTTTGAATATTTACCAATAAGGTGTTTTAGCTTCAATATTATATTTAGGATTTTTCCCAATAGATAAGGCACTGATCTAGAATTAGTATTTCTATTCAGATATATATCTGAAGTGGTCTGGCTATGTTTTGTCCCAAAAAGTTTAATCAAATTTAGTACCAAAATTCTTTAAATTTGCAGTTGTTGTTATTCCACCAATGGTAGTGGGGATTCAATGAATGCTAGGTTGGCATTTAGTACTTACTTACCATTCATCTGTTGTTCAAATATAGAAGTAGAAGATATGGTAAAGAATTGAGTTTAGTTTGGATCAGGTGTACCCGCCTTGATTTTGCAGAGTCAAAAGTGAAGAGGGTATTCTTGTCCCTATAGTTGGTCCAGCTATCTTACAACACTTTCACACTTGGAGATAACCACTCCTAATATTACTATTAAGATATATTGGTTTCTTCTCAAAGCATAATAGTTTTAAACACCAATAGACGTAATTCAACTAAATACATCCCTGAAACCATCTATATGTTGGCAACATTTGATCTTCAACACAATAGCCATACCGAACAAATAATTTCATTAAACATCATAGGAACAACGTAGATATAGTATCTCAAATAGTAGAAATATGTTGACATCAATGAAAAAATATCAATTTCAACACATATATGCATGAAATTCCAAAAATACATTATATTTTTATAGATAAATATTTTAAGGGACAACATGCATAGCATGAAGCCAAGGTTTACCTAGAAGAAGATTATAAGTAAGAGTGTTGAGAATGACATAGAGAGGTGTAGGTAAAGTAACTATAATGATTATGATAAGCAAGGTTATGGTACCCAATGATTCTCTAGAAATATTATCAAAGACACAAATAGAGAGAGAATTAGAGGGTTGGATAAGATTGGGATCTAGGTTCATTTTATGCAACAAGCCTATACTAAAAACATTAATATCGAACCCATTATCAATAAAGGTTCTTCTAATGAATTTTTTGTTAATAAGGAATACAAGCATAAGAGGATCACATGAATTTTGAAATTCAAAAGAAGGTAACTTATCTTGGGAAAACATATTGTTATTTTTATGGATTCATACACACTAACAAGGTTCCACATTTTTTGGTTCAATAGGAGGAGGAGGAAAAAAAATACTTCATCAATTAGTTAGTTTTAGTAGGAGCAGCACAAATTTGTTCTACAAGGTTATACTCCTTACTAACTTGTTCTAAAGGATGAGGGGGAGAGGAAGTAAAGGTCGATAAGAGGTAAGAAAACTTTAATAATGTTTTTTATTTATTTTTATATGTGTGACCTATTGCATGATAATCAGGTTGTTAAGAACATTTTACAACAATAAATGGTTTTTTTGAGGTCGAGGGACATCTTGGCGAAGGTGGACAGTAGTTTTAGGCTTATCACTATCCAAAACATGAATGGTACTAACTTGATTGGTTTTTGTTTCTCCAAGGTTTCATATATAGAAGGTATATCATCAAGGAAAGTGGTAATGATATTATCATCTTCTTCGAAGGTATCCTTATGAGCAAGAAAATCTTTAGGATATAGATTAGAAGTATCCATCAATGCTTCATCTCTAAAAGAGATATAATTTAGGTGTAATGAAGGGAAATAAACACCAAGAAAGGTTTTTATAATATCATCCTCTTTCTCTAAAATATCCTCATAGGGGAGAAACATTTTGGGAGAAGGGTCAACATCATTCCACAAGACATCATTCCTAGGAAGGAGATTTTTGGAAGAAGTGTTGATAATCTCTTCTTGCATCAAAACATCCTCATGGGTGGGATGCATTTTTGGAGATGATGTAATATGTATATACATGAAAGGAAGAATAAATTTATCATAATATGCATGAAAGGTGTTGGTTGTATCTCCAGTTTTGTATTCTACCCAGTAAATGTTTTAAGTTCTCAGTCATTTCCATGCTTAAGAGTTGAAAATCTTGTCTGAAATTGTTTAAATACCTATGCAAATAATTATTTTACCCATGAACCTAGTAACAAATGTCCAAAAACCTAATTCCTAGGTTTTCCTTTGTTTGAAAATGGCTAAAAGCCCTAAATATCTCAGTCATAGTTCTATTTTTAAGTTACTTCATCATTACTTAAAGTCTTTAATATATCATGTGCCTTATAAAGTTAGTCACTAGGTTTCTAAACGTGAAGAGAATATTCCATTATGTTATGAGACTTAGAGAAAAGGCTTTGTCGTGTTATCTCCCAATGAAAATAATATACCTCAGATGATAGGGAGACTTAGCGCAAACCATCCATCTTAAGTTAGATCCAACGGTGCTCGAAAGTCTCTTAATAAACTCCACGGTTAGAAAATCATTCAGCGACACAGAGTTCTTTCAGTCATGAAGTCTCCTAAGTAAACCAAGGTTAAAAGTCAGTTCCAATATTAGTATTGTCGCTAGGTCATAGAAGAAAGAAAGGGTTAAGTGGAAATTCATGAGACTTGGCGAAAACCATCAGATGAAAGAAGATCCAACGGCTGGGGCTAACTCACTAGGAAAGTTTGAAAAGTCAAAGAAGATGCAGTGATTAGGAGACAAAAGGATAATTGAGACACATGTTTAACAATGGTGTAGTCTTTGAGGAAATTTTAAAGTGAAGAATACATCTTGTGACTTGGAGATAATGGTCGCGTAGTCTCATGAAAAATTAGGGTTTGCCTTTAAAATTTGGAGACTCAACACAGACCGTCAGATATAGATAAAAGAAAGGTCTACGCTGGTTGGGTAATCTCTAGATAAATATGATAAGTGTAAAATTATTCAGTGATTAAGAGATAAGGTAAAGTCACATTGTCTCGAGATAAATTGTGAGTTAAAAGGTTTGCTTGGTGACAAGAAGATTACATAGTCGCCAAGTCTCTGAAAGGAAACCAAGGTCAAAGATGAGTTGTTAGAATCTTTTGTCATGGAGTCTCCGAAAGGATATGAGTTAAGTGATTCCACTTGATGACAAAGAGATAACCGTTGATTAGGAAGTTGATTGTGTATAAGTCACTAGGTCTCAGTAAGAAACCACATGTAAAGGTAACTTTCAGCAACGAGGAGATTACACAGCCATGAAGTCACTAAAAGAAGAACCAAAGTTTGAGACAAAGACTTTTCTTCGGTGCCAGGATGTACAGTTGCCAACTAATGAGAATTAAGATATTTATGACAAGTGTGTTAAAAGTTAGCAGAGTTGTATGTGAGATAGCCAATCAAATCAAATTTGGATCCTGTTTGAATATTAGAAGGGTTTTTTTTTTTATCAAAATGCACTCATTCAAATTTGATTTCCTATCACTTTCAGAGGCTACGGATAGAAAAAATATTGATTTAATTGCATGAAGAATTGAAGAAAGAAGTGATTGAATCGCAATTATATGATTTATGCATTGATGATTCATAAATAAACAAGGGTTACCATTAATCATTTCTCCTTACCAAGAGTTTATTGTTTTCAGAGTGAAAATTTGCTAAGTAATCAGTCTATGCAGAAAATAGAGCTTCTCGGATTTAAAGAGTGAAACAAGCTAGTTTTCAGTCCATAATCTAGGGAATTATAGTGATAATCAGTGCCCTTGAGTATTTATTAAAGCATTCAATATTTATCATCCAATGGCTACGAAGATAAATTTGAAAATTTCAGTGGCCAAGTATACAAGAGAATCTGGTATTGCATCAAAGTTGATTCAGGAGTATCATGTGCCTAGAAGAATGAAGAATTACATAGCACCTATCCAAGGAACTGCTCCATACTACTATAAAGACCTTAAATTTTATATGAAGTATATTTCCTATGCATTGTGTAGAGTTTTGGGAAAGAATGGAGGGCCTGAGAGAATAAGTTCAGATATCCTTATGATTGTCCTAGATACGCAGAGCCCTCATACCAGCACAAACTATGATTATATTTAGTATATAATTGATGAAATGCATCAAGGGTTTATTGATATCCAAAAAGAGGAGAAAGACCCCAAATTCATGTGTTATTCCATATTGATGCATTCAATTTTGTACTACAATTTTCCTCTCATGAATTTCTAGTATTTGAGGCCTCGAAGGTTTCATCAAAATAAGCCAACCCAATATAATTTTGGTTAAGAGTGTTGAACTACACCTCCATGGATTAGGAATTTTGTGCATTCTATAACTAGATAGTATATCCATTCCTCAAGTGTCTAGGTGTAGACAAGACTAGGCTACTAGTGAAGGCACTACAACTACTGAGACCATCCCAGTATATTGATAAATGGCCAAGAGACCAGAATTGGGGGGATTTGTATTATGAGAAGAATTACACTTTGATCAGAGTTTATAGTTGTACTCATCCACCCCATATTCTCCCATTCCATGTTCCACCTAGAATTGCAGTAATGGAATTTATTAGACAGTTGATTTTGACAGACAGGGAGCACCTGGCTCCTCATAGGAAGAGTACATTTACCCCAAGATAGTTTAGGATATACAACTTTACAATTGGTAAAAGGGCAGTAAATCTAGTGATTAATTAGATAAGCCATTATAGGATGAATGTGGCCCTGTTTAGATACACTGATATATAATGTTTTATAATGAGTGCAAAGAAGCTCCTAACACCTAATATTCCTTTTACTAGATAACATGAGCAATGTATGGAGGAAGACCTCATTAGAAACATAATTGAGAATGAGGAGGTTAATCAGAGGGCTAATAAATTTAGTGAACTAATGGTTTTAGAGAGACAAGTGAAGAGGAAATGAATCTCTTTTGGAGGTTTCTTCCTAGATCTACCATATCTGAAGAGACTTGATGCCATGGTTGATTCTTACAATTTACTATGTGTTCAACTTGAAGATGCACTGGAAGTGAAGGAAAAAGGCCATAAGGGGCATTCTTCATCTGAATATGATGAGGATAGTGATGAAGAATACGCAGTTCCTAGATCCCCTCCAATGAATCAGCCATTTGTTGAAGAACAGGTTGCAGAAAGAGAAAATGTTATTGACCTAACAGAGGTACCAGAGACTGAGGTCACTCATGAGCCCCCACCAAAGAAATAAATAATACAAATAGGGGAGCAATCTTAGGATAAGAAAAAGGAAAAGAAAAAGGATAGAATTGGTGCTCTTATCACTGGTGATAGAGCTTATGGTCATCAACTTAGGAACCCTATAAGAGGAGGAAAGAAGCTGCAAAATTATGATGAAGAGAAATTAGAATTACCTCTCTTAACATGCACAATTGAGAGATTTCTACATCAAGAGCAATTCCTAAATGATGACAACTTTATTAAAACTAAAGAGTTTAAAGAGTTTCTCATTTGGAACAATCACAAGAGGTGGGTGCACAACTATAGTTAGCAGGAGGAGATCTAGTGACTAGTGAAGCCTTGCAAGTATTACATGATTATGATTTTGATTCAGAACAAATCACACCAGAAGAAGCTAGGCAACTGGTAAAGTCCAGTGGGTTGTTATTGGTAGAAGTATCAGATTTAGCCTCAGCCTTCATAATAGACCAGATAAGGAAATAACCTGATTTCAAGCTATCATAAAAAATATAGGTTGGAGAGATGATAAGAGGATTTGGATATAATCCAAAGTCCTAGGCCCTAGCAATGTGGAGCTTAGCTCCAAAGGATCATAAGCCTTCGTTGCTGAACATACAAGAGAAAATGGAAGGGGAAAAGATCATTTGGTCTGTCCAAAACATAGGAGACTTGGAAATTTCCCAAGTTCTCACCCATTTTGCACAGTTTAATGGAGATAATGTTGTCCACATGTTCAAAAGATTTAAAAAATAGGCTAGTGAAACCAGTGACATAGTCAAGGATAGGGAATTAGGTCTGATAAAGATTAAGGCAAAAGAGAAGCTAATAGAATAATTGGTACAAAAATTGCTAGATATTCCTAAAGTTGCCCCTACAGTACACAAAGAAGGAAAAGATGCACAAATTTAAACAGAGGAAATAGAGCATGTTGCAGCAGGAACAAGTAAGGTGAACAGTGAACAAAACAATGTTGTTTTGAGTGCATTGATTAAAATTTTGCAGCATGGGATTAATGTAATAAAAGATAAAATAGATATAGTATATGGTGCATATGGAAAATTATCAAGCATACAAGTTGAAGTTAATAATTTTGTTTCAATTTTGAACCGATACTATTCTAAATGGTCAGGGAGAACATGATTGTTTGAGACATTGGCATCTTTGCAACCACATAGATCAGATCTGCCAGAGGTAGTAACCCAAGTTGGGGTTGAGGGGGAACAAATAGGAACAACCTTGTCATTTTTCAAAGGAAAGGCTAATTAGATTGAGGAAAGATTAAACATGTTTGGGCCTAATTACAATAGTTTTGTGCCACCAATCAGATCATAATACAATTAGATCAAGCCATTAGCAGTATGGCACTTAGAATTTGACACTATGCTACCTAGTAAAGAGGTATATGTTTCTGACAAGGGAGAATTGGATATGCAAAGATACAATAAGATTTTAGATGAAGCATTTAAGGCAGAAACAAATTTCAATAAGTTAATTACAGATTTCAAGAGCATTATAGATGCCAGGTGGGAGAGGCACAAGACCCAATTGGAAAACATGTAGAGCTTTGAATGGCCAAAGGAAGAATAGTTCATAGAATGGGATGTTTTAACAAAGCCCAAGATGAAAAATCATGTCACTATTGACTTGGAAATTATGGATGAAGAATAGGAGGACACATGGCACCTTCTCTTTAAGCATAAGGAGGTTAGCTATCTTGAAGACTAGTATAAATTATCCTCTAATGACAGTCACTAGGTCTCACTACAAATATTAGATTCTATCTTGAACATATATAGAAAAAGATGCCAAAGATCACAAGAAGATAAATAACAAATCAGATCTCATTCTTCATTTTTATCCTTCCACCCCTTGGTTCTTTCCTATCTTTTGTCTTTTCTATATTTTACAGTTAGGTCTTAAAACCATCCGAAGCTTGTTGCATCCTTACGTCTTAAGGATTCCAAGATGGTTTTAGCCTATAAATAGAGCTTATTGTAACATTTTGAAAGATGATTGCTTATTGTCTATTGTATGTATTTTGAAGCAGTTAGACATTAATAAAATACATTGCAATATATATTTTATATCCTGTGTTGTCTCTTTTATTTATGTTTAATATTTTATGTGTTTATTTGTAAGGAATTTAAATACATCAACTGCAAGGTTGTTGTGCAGTCATTTGTGAGGTCCTTCAAGGAAGGAGTAATTCTTTCAAGTGATTCCAAGAAGCTGAATACTGATGTTTAAGATCTGATAAACAAATATATAGGAGTGATTGGATGGTTTGTAAGGCATTATGTCTAGGTTGAAACTATTTTCATTAGTTGCCTAATTGTGGATTTGCATTCAAGATTGAATCTGTAGCCGATAGGATCAGGCACTGGTTTATAGGTTTGCAAGTAATTGTTCATCATCCAAATATTTAAGAGCAATCATTCAATTTAATTACATTCATAAGAAATAATACATTCATAATTAATTGTATTCCTAGAGTATACAATTCAATTCTACTGATTCCTTCAAAAGAGAATCAAATAGGTTGCCCCTCCTAAGTTGAGAAGAACTATAAAAGGAAGAAGGATGAGAATCCTTACTGCATTACTATTTTCTATTGTCAAGATAATATTTTTTCTTATTAAGCCCTGTATTATATTATTCATAGTCATTTTCATAGTTATCTAATTATCGATACAATAAAAGGCATTCAACAAGTTAGTAAGAAGACATAATCCACTTTAAAGTACTATAAAATCAATAATCATATAAAGGTAATACATGCCCGAGTCAGTCGATCTCAAAAAGAAGGAGGATCATATCCAATCCTCATCAATTAGGCTTTTCTTGCACATAGAATATTGGAAATATACAAGAGAAATCATTCATACTAGTTTTAAAAGATACTTGCAAGAAAAATCCATAACAAAATGGTGACTCTACTGGGGAAGAAAAGTACTATTCCATAATCTCTAGTTGAAAGTTGATTTATAAATTACAGTTGACGTTTTGCTAGTTTAGGTCATTCTAGTAGTATTCATATATCCCAAACTTGTGGTTGGGTGGTGAATCTAAAATAAAATCTATGTGAATCAGTGCATAAGTGAAATATTTTTACAAATATGAATACTATGTCAAGAATGAGAGATAACCCAGAAATCGAGTTGGATAGTGGGATCCTCACTACTTCAAAAACTAAGTTTTCTTGGAGAGAGAAGAGGAACAAAGAAAATATTAGTAACTCTTTCCCAAGAGATGAAGATAATAACACTAGAAGGAAGGATACCAATCAGTCTAGTCATGAGGGTAACACCTCAGAGTATGAAAATCCCCAGACCTTGGATAGAGACCTATGCAGTTATGACCACTTCTAGTGAGAGAAAAGGAACTGACACAATTAGCTCAGACTTTGAAGTTCCTTCTAATGAGCTTGCAGAGGAAGAAAGAATCCTCATAAGAAAACTAGCCCTTATTCAGCAAAAGAAAAGGGAAAAAGATTAGAAAAAGAAAAAGCATGAGAAGAAAGATGTTGACAAGTTTAGGAGAAGAGCTATGAGACATCAAGATGAAAAAAATGTTGAGAAGTCTCATAGAGACTAGGAGATTCCAAACACCCGCAAAGGTTTTGGTCCTCAAAAATTCTTAGATAAAGGGAAAAATAAAGTTACAAAAATCAAAGTTGAGGAGATAAAAATCACAAAAATCTGACTGAGCAAATGTCTAAGCTAGACATTGATCTTGAAAAGATTAAAAAAGAAAGAGAAACTATGGCCAAGATGCTAGAGAAATTTGAAGCAGAAGCTGCTACTATAAAGATGAAAAAAATTTGATTTCTTGCAATCTACTACAATCTCTAATGTTGATACAAAGAATGCTACAACATCAAGAAACAAGGCTTATTATTTCAAAGACCATAGCAAATTATTTTATCCTAAAGATACTGACAAATTCCAAAGGAGAACTCTTCCTGCAGAAAGGTACAAATAGTTTTCTTTCTTTGGAATTCCAGGTTACCCTAATGCAATACCAAAAGATATGGGAGAAAAACTTCCAAAATTTTTAGGGAATCATGTTGTAACTTGTGAAGAGCATTTAAGAATTTTTTTTTATGTTATAGATGATTTAAATATCAATCATGAGGATGTACTTATGAAGTTATTTTTACAATCCTTGTTAGAAGTGCTAGGGAATGGTTTAGGAGTCTATCTCATGGTTCTATAGGAACAATGGATGAACTGATTGATCTATTTAAGGATCAATATGGTGATAAGACTAATGAAGTATTTTTTCTCAATGAATTCAATAATATAAGGAAGAACTCAAATGAAGAGGTAACTAAGTTCAACACAAGATTCCAATGAGCCATGCATAAGTTGTTTCAAAAAATGAAGTTGGATCAAAAGGTATGTCTTGCTACCTATCTCAATGCTTTTGATTCAAAAATGGGTTATGCAGTTAGAGATAAGAATCCAAGAACTCTAACAGTAGCTTATAAAACAACTGTGAATATAGAGATGAATAGGAGGATATTAGGAAAATTGGGTAAAAGAGATGATCCACGCTTTACTAGGAGTAGTCAAAAGGAACCTAAATACAAAGAATACAAGGCTCCACAGAATAATAGACCATCCTATAATAATTACTATAACCCAAAAAATAGGATGCAAAACTATCCCTATGGTACCCAATTCAAGGATGGAAAGCATATTTCCCCACAAAGGAAAGACAAAAATGAGAATAGGACTCTTGATCCCCTACATAAAAATACTATTCACATGTGTAATGATAACTTTTGGTGTGAGGCCTGTGAGGCACCACACAATCCTTATTTTTGCATTATTTCTTTAGATATAAAAGAAAATGAAGAGCAATAAATGGATGAAAATGAGTTATGTGATTATAGTATGAATAATGCTTATTCATGTCATGATATGGATTCTAATGAGGAGATTGAAAATCATCACATATATGGCTCACAAGGTAGAATGGAAGTTCATTAGCAACAAATATTGTCTGATAGAGAAGAGGAAGATATGGTTGATCACATAAGGTGTTATGCCCAAAATAGTCAAGAACCATCAGTAGTGAGTAAATCCTTTGATGAAGAAAAATATAGAATCATTGCTGATGTGGTGAACAAAGAAAGAAATAATTATCACCTAAGAAATAGAGTTGTGGGTAATGTCGGTAGTCAACCATCAGACATCTTCATAAAAGAAAATAAAATAGATGCCAAATATGTACCAAAAAAAGATGAGCCTGGGGAAAATGAAAATAAACCTAAGGTCAAGATAGTAAGAAAAGCTAATGAACCAAAATATGTACATGTAGAAAAGGCTAAGATGCCAGAAGCAAGTTCTTCCCCAAAGTATAAAATAAGAAATCTAAAGAGGAAGAGCCTAAAATTTGAGGAAAATAATATTATTATAGAAAAACCTAAAACCTCTAATTTAAAGTATACTCTAGTGGATATGGGTCAGTGTTTATCTCAGATGACTGTGAAGGTCCCATTCCTAGAAATGACGAGGATAAAAGAACACAAAGAAAAATTTCTTTCAGTGTTGAATAATGTATCACCAGTAAAACCTCAGAAAACATAACATATTGAAAAGAAACTCAACAATAAGGGAAAGGAGCCTAAGGGGATGATTTTTGAGATCCCTCAAATTTACTTAAACACAAATACTTCTGCAGGGGTTTTTGATCCCTTTTTATTGACATTTGTAATAAATTGAAAGATGCTCAAAAATTGCATGATAGACTCAAGAGAATCTAATACAGTCATGCCTGCAGAAATGATGAGATCCATGGGTTTGCAAGTAGATACTCCTCATGGGAGGTGTCAAGAAATGGACTCAAGAGAATTCCCTATTGTTGGAATGATTAAAGCCTTACCTTACAAATTAGCCATATGCCCAGATACAGTATTGACAATGAGTGTATTGGTGGTTGATATCCCACCACATTGTGGCATGTTGTTGTCTAGAAAGTAGAGTGCTTCAATGGGAGGCATTATTTAGTGTGACCTATCCTATGCCACTTTTAATATAGATAGAAATAATGTAAAGGTGTCTAGAGAGGAAAGAACACCTCATATGATAGAATTGCATGAGGATACTAATATTAATTACTATGTTGATATTGACATGGAAAACTTCAGAATCAAAAGGAGTGCTCACTAATGTGAAAATGTTGATCCTTTGGTGAAAGAGTTGACTACACAGAGTAATGGTTTATGGAAAATTTATTTTGATGGAGTATGTTCAAAAGAAGGATTAGGATCTGGAGTTATACTTATATCTCCATTAGGTACCACATTCAAATATTCTTTTATGTTATCTTTTCAATGTACAAATAATACAAAAAAAATATGAAGCTTTGTTTCTAGCGCTAGACATTGCTGCTAAACATGGTATAAAGTGTTTAAATGTTTATGGTGACTCGGATTTAGTAGTATCTTAAGTAAGGTCCAAATATTTTGTGAAGAATGATACACTAAAAAATGTATATACATTCTATTTCGGACCAAATAGAATTTTTTGATGCCTTCAATATAAGTTGGATAGAAAGGTCTAGAAACATTATGGCACATTTCATAGCTAATGTTGCTTTGAAAACTAATGATTTGACCTTAAATGGGGTATCAATTATTGAGGTTAAAAGAAGACCAATTGTCCCTGGCAATATTTACAACTGACAAGTATTTGTGGATGACCAAGATATCCTTAGATTTCTTCAATGCCTTGATCATTATGAAGACTGACACATAGATTTCAATAATTTTCTTGAGGTCATTGATGGTAAGGAATACTGGGGATGAAGTTGTCCAACTAAGTTCTAACCAGATTCCTAAGGGATTGGTAGAACTATAGGCATTTTTTGGTATTCATAATGAACATACAACAAGAATAAGCAATTCCAAGATTGAGGATTTGGAGGAGATAAATTTGGGATCTAAGCCCACTCCTCAGATAGTTTATATTGGAAAAGGATTGGATTCCCATATCAGAACCAATTTGATAAGATTATTGATAAAACATAAGCATGTGTTTACATGGTCATATGAAGATTTAAAAGCTTATAGGGAAGACCTCTTCTAGCATGAAATCCCACTCAAAATAGATGTGAAACCATTTAGACAAAAACATAGACCAATTAATCCTCTATTGGATCCCAAGATGCAACAAGAGTTGATGAAATTAAAGGATGCTGGAATTATCTAGCCTATCAGACATTCAACTTGGGTTTCAAACCTAGTACCAGTGAGAAAAAAGAATGGTGATATAAGACTGTGTGTAGATTTCAGAAATCTGAACATTGCATCCTTGAAAGACAATTATTCTCTACCAAACATGGAAGCAATGTTTCATAAGGTTACTAGTTGTGAGCTATTATCAATGATGGATGGCTTTTCAGGCTACAACCACGTACTTGTGAAATAGTCAGAATAATTTAAGATTGAATTTACTACTCCATGGGGAACTTATGTATATGTTAAAATTCCCTTTTGATTAATAAATGCAGGAGTAACTTTTCAGAGAGTCATGGATGTAGCATTTAAAGAATTTATTGATCTATTCATGGTTATCTACCAAGATGATTTGACTGCATTTTCTAAGAAAGCAGGGGATCACTATGAAGATCTAGAAAAAACATTTCAATAAAGATTTAGAATATGGTATTTCACTAAACCCTAGAAAATGTCATTTTGCAGTCACAAAAGGAAATTTAATGGGACATATAGTTTCCAAAGATGGAGTAAGGATAGACCCTGAGAGAATAGAAGCTATTCAAAAGGTCACTACTCCAAAGAATATAAAACATGTGCAATCTTTCCTAGGAAAGATTAATTTTTTTAGAAGATTCATTGCTAATTTTGCTGAAATTGTCAAGCCAATTATCAAGTTACTAAAGAGAGATACAAAGTTCCAGTGGAATGAAGAGGCTCAGTTAGAATTTGAAAAAAATAAGAAAGTAGTACAATAGGCCCCCTATTTTAAAATCTCCTGATTATAGTAAGCCCTTTTCTTTGTTCTCATTTGCATCTTTTCATACTATTGTTGATGTTTTTCTTCAGAAAGATGACGAGGGATTTGAACATCCAATTGCATTATTTAGAAAATCTCTCCAAGATATAGAATTAAACTGTGAAACGATGGAAAAGCAGGCATATGCATTGGTAAAAGCTATTAAATTATTCAGACCTTACCTAGTTTGTTCCAAATCTCTTGCATATATACCTCATTTAGTAGTGAAGGATATTCTTACCCAATCAGAAGTGACTGGTAAGAGATGTAAATAGGTTAACAGAATTCAAAAATTTAACCTAGAAATCTAGATTACTAAATTGGTTAGAGAACAAGGTCTAGCAAAACTCATGACAAAAGAAAATCTAGACTTGGTACAATTAAATAATATAGTGATGCAATATTCAACAATAACAAGCATTGAAAGACAACCATTCTATGTTGATATCATGTATTACCTGAAGAATACCAAGTCTCCTGAAACCATGTCAACTAATCAAAAGAGAAGTCTTAAGTTACAAGCCCAGAAGTACACCTTAGTTCATGGAGATCTGTATTGGAAAGATAGAAATGGTGTACTACTTTTACATTTAGATAAAAGCCAAGATAAAATAGTACTATTTGAAATGCATGCTGGAATCTGTGGTGGTCATTTTTCTACCAAGACCACTACCCATAAGATTTTAAGGGTTGGATATTATTGGCCCAATATATTTAAAGATACTCGTGATTTTTAGGAAATGTGAGCCTTTCCAAAGGTTCTCAACTAAACTGAAGTTCTCAAGGGCCCTATTGTTGAACCCTGTGAGTGCTAAAGCACCTTTTACAATGTGGGGTATTGATTTTATTGGATAATTTTTAGAGAAATATAGTGGAGGAAAGAGTTGGATACTTGTTTCCACTGACTATTTTACAAATTTGATTGAAGCTATCCCCACTAAAAAAAGCAACAAGTAAAGTGGTTACTGATTTTTTACTAGAAAATGTTTTAACCAGATTTGGTGTCCCTGCCAAGCTTGTAATGGATAATGTTATGTTCTTTAGTTCTGATGAGATCAGGGATTTATGCAATGAATATGGGATAATAATGTCTTATTCATCCCCATATCATCCTCAAGAAAATGGCCAGGAAGAATCCAAGAATAAAAGAATTTTGAAGATTTTAAAGAAGACCTTGGAAAAGAACAAAAGAGCTTGGCACACAAAGTTGAAACTAGCTCTATGGGATGATAGGATAAAAGTCAAGAAAGCCACTGGTAAGTCACCATTTGAACTTGTATATGGTTTACAGTCTAGGATGCCTATAAAAAATTTATTACCTGTATATAATTTTATGCAAGAAGAAGAGCTAGAAATGTCTGATCCAATGAAAGATAGAATAATGCATGTGGATAAAATTGATGAAATCAAAAGAGAAGGTCAGAAAGAGAGCATAAATCTACAACAAAAAATGAAGTAGCTTTTTGATAAGAGAGCTGGTATTAGAAAGTTTATACCTGGTGATCTTGTACTGCAGTGAAATGTGAGAGTACAGGATAAAGCGAAACACAAGATATTTGAATCCTTATGGTTTGGACCCTTTATTTTTTCTTAGAGCTTTGGTAAATATTCTTATATTTTGAAGAACATGAATGAAGAAGAATATGAATTGCTAGTGCATGGGAAGTTCTTGAAGCCATTTTTCAGTTGAAAGCAAAAATTCCATGCACAGTAATTTTTTGTATTATATGTAAATAAGTGTATTTCTTTCAATTGTGTGTTTCTTTCTACAGTAGATTAGTCAGTGTTAACAAGAGTGATCTGCAACCAAAGATTCTATGGTTCTTGATATAAACTTACATTTAAAACATCCTCAGATAGAGCCACTATTGGTTGTATTTCTAGTTTTGTAGTCTACCCGGTAAATTTTTTAAGTCCTTAGTCATTTCCATGCTTAAGACTTGAAAATCCTATCTAAAATTGTTTAAATACTTGTGCAAATAATGATTTTAGACACGAACCTAGTAAAATTGTCAAAAACCCTAAGTCCTAGGTTTGCCTTTGTTCAAAAATGGCTAAAAGCCCTAAATCTCTCAGTCACAGTTCTATTTTGAAGTTACTTTATCATAACTTAAAGTCTTTAAAATATCATGTGCCTTTTAAAGTTAGTAGCTAGGTCTCTAAAGGCAGAGAGAATATTCCATTATTTTTTGAGACTTAGCGAAAAGGCTTTGTCGCATTATCTCCCAATGAGAATAATATACCTTGGATGATAGGGAGACTTAGCACAAACTGTCCATCTTAAGTCAGATCCAACGGTGGTAGGGAAGTCTCTTAATAAACTCCACAGTTAGAAAATCATTCAGTGACATTGAGTTCTTTCTGTCACTAAGTCTCTTGAGTAAACCAAGGTTAAAAGTTGGTTCCAATATTAGTGTTGTTGCTGGGTCACAGAAGAAAGCAAGGGTTAAGTGAAATTTCATGAGACTTGGCGAAAACCATCAGATAAAAGAAAATCCAATGGTTGGCGCTAAGTCGCTAGGAAAGTTTAAAAAGTAAAAGAAGATTCAGCGATTAGGAGACAAAAGGATAATTGAGACACATGTTTAACAGTCGCGTAGTCTCTAAGGAAATTTTAAAGTGAAGAATACATCTGGAAACTTGGAGATAATGGTTGCGTAGTCTCATAAAAAATTATGGTTTTCCTTTAAAATATGGAGACTCAGCACAAACCATCAGATGCAGATAAAAGAAAGATCTACGGTGGTCGGGTAATCTCCAGATAAATATGATAAGTATAAAATTATTCAGAAATTAAGAGATAAGGTAAATTTGCATTCTCTTGAGATAAATTGTGAGTTAAAAGGTTTTCTCAATGACAAGGAGATTACATAGTCGCCAAGTCTCTAAAAGGAAACCAAGGTTAAATATGAGTTGTTAGAATCTTTTGTCATGGAGTCTCCGAAAGGATATGAGTTGAGTGATTCCACTCAGTGACAAGGAGATAACCATTGATGAGGAATAGATTGTGTGGCAGTCGCTGAGTCTCAGTAAGAGACCACAGTTAAAGGTAACTTTTAGTGACAAGGAGATTACACAGATGTGAGGTCATTGGTAGCAGAACTAGAGTTTGAAACAAAGACTTTTCTTCGGTGTCGGGATGTACAATTGCCATCCAATGAGAATTAAGATATTTATGAAAAGTGTGTTAAAAGGTAGTTGAGCTGTATCTGAGATAGCCAATAAGATCAAATTTGGATCCTGTTTGAATATAATAAGGGTTTTTTTTATCAAAAATAACTCATTCAAATTTGATTTCCTGTCACTTTCAGAGGCTACGGCTAGAGAAGAAATTGATTTCACAGCATGAAGAATTGAAGACAGAAGTGATTGAATCGCAATTATATGATTTATGCATTGATGATTCAGAAATAAATAAGGGTTACCATTATTCATTTCTCCTTACCAAGATTTTATTGTTTTCAGAGTGAAATTTTCTAAGTAATTAGTGTATGCACAAAACAGAGCTTCTCATGTTTACAGAGTGAAACAAGCTGGTTTTCAGTCTAGAATCTAGGGAATTACAGTGATAACCAGTGCCCTGTAGTAAATTGAGTGACTCATAGTTGGAAGTGAGTGATTTGGAGGTAGATTTGTTTCAATATTGGTGAGATAAAGTGTGAACAAAATGATTCAAGCAATGAGCGTAGCTTCTACTTGCGGAAAAAGTGGTGATGTAGAAGATGACATGAAAGGGAAGCGAAACTACTTTGAGGAATTCATCACTCTGTTGCCAGGATATAGTTAGGATAGAAAGGTAAATTCTGACAATCTCATAGATGATTTTTCATACATTAGGGATGCCAAAACTTTGGGTTCTTTTGGTTATTCCCTTTTCAATTATTTTTATAAAAATAGTGATGAAGATGTGCCAATTTCAAACCTGTGGACGTGTGGACTAGCCAAATTAGAAGTCCGAGATATATTTATAGATGTTGATTTCATTTTAGAGATGTCCAGTAGGTATGATGTCCTAACCAAGACCATAAAAAGGGATGATGGAAAACCCCTAGTAACCCTAGATAGGAATTAATTTATGAAAGTGTTCAATGTTTATCATCCAATGGCTACATAGATAAATTTGAAAATTTTAGAGGCTAGGCATACAAGAGAATCTGGTATTGCATCAAAGTTGATTCAGGAGTATCATGTGCCCAGAAGAATGAATAATTACATAGCACCTATCCTAGGAATTTATCCCTACTACTGTAAAGACCTCAACTTTTAAATGAAGTATATTTCCTATCCATTGTGCAGAGTTTTGGGAAATAATGGAGGGCCTTAGAGAATAAGTTCAGATATCCTTATGATTTTTTGAGATATGCAGAGCCCTTATAATAGCACAAAATATGATTATATTCAGTATATAATTGACAAAATGCATCAAGGGTTTATTGATATCCAAAACAAGGAGAAGGACACCAAATTCATGCATTATTCCATATTGATGCATTTGATTATGTACTACAATTTTCCTCTCATGAATTGTCGGTATTTGAGGCCTCAAAGGTTTTGTCAGACTCAAGCCAACCTAGTACAATTTTGGTTAAGAGTGTGGAACTACACCTCTAGGGATCAGGAATTATGTGCTTTCCAAAAATGGATAGTCTATCTAATCCTCAAGTGTCTAGGTGTAGACAAGACTAGGCTACTAGTGAAGGTACTACAACTACTGAGACCATGCCGGTATGTTGATAAATGGCTAGGAGACCACAATAGGGGGGGTTTCTATTATGAGAAGAATTACACTTTGATCAGAGTTTATGGTTGTACTCATCCACCCCATATTCTCCCATTCCATGTGCCACCTTGAATTGCAGCAATGGAATTTATTAGACAGTTTATTTTGATAGACAGGGAGCACCTGGCTCCTCATAGGAAGGGTACATTTACCCCTAGAAAGTTCAGGATCTACAAGTGTACAATTGGTAAAAGGGAAGTAGATCCACTGAATAAATGGATAAGCCATTATAGGATGAATGTGGTCCTGTGTAGATACATTAACACAAAAGGTTTTATAATGAGTGGAAAGAAGCTCCTAAAACCTACTATTCCTTTTACTAGAGAACATGAGCAATGTATGGAGGAAGACCTCATTAAAAACATAATGGAGGATGAGGAGGTTAATTGTAGGGCTAATAAATTTATTGAACTAATGGATTTGGAGAGACAAGTGAAGAGGAAAAGAATCTCTTTTGGAGGTTTCATCCTAGATCTACCATATCTAAAGAGATTTGATGCCATGGTTGAGTCTTACAATTTACTATGTATTCAACTTGAAGATGCACTGGAAGTGAAGGAAAAAGCCCATAAGTGGCATTCTTCATCTAAATATGACGAGGATAGTGATGAAGAATACTTAGTTCCTATCCCCCCTCCAATGAATCAGCCATTTGTTGAAGAATAGGTTGCAGAAGGAGAAAATGTGTTTGACCTAACATAGGTACCAGAAACTAAGGTCACTAATGAGCCCCCACCAAAGAAACATAGAATAGAAATTGGGGAGTCATATTAGGAAAAGACAAAGGATAGAATTGGTGCTCTTATCACTGGTGATAGAGCTTATATCATCAGATTAGGAAGTGGATAAGAGCAGGAAAGAAGCTTCAAAAGGATGATGAAGAGGGAATAGAATTAGCTCCCTTAATATGCACAGATGAGAGATTGGTACATCAAGAGCAATTCCTAAATGATGAAAATTTTATTAAAAATAAAGAGTTTAAATAGTTTCTCCTCTGGAACAAGCAGAAGAAGGTGGGTGCACAACTATAGTTAGCATGAGAAGATCCAGTGACCAATGAAGCCTTGCAAGTATTGCAGGATTATGATCCTGATTCAAAACAGATCACACCAGAAGAAGCTAGGCAACTGGTAAAGTTGAGTGGGATGTTATTGGTAGAAGGATGGGATTTAGCCTCATCTTTCATAATAGACTAGATAAGGAAACAACCTGATGTCAATCTATCATCTAAAATATAGGTTGGAGAGATGATAAGAGGATTTGGAGATAATCCAAAGTCCCAGGCCCTAGCAATGTGGAGCTTAGCTCCAAAGGATCAGAAGTGTTCATTACTAAACATACAAGAGAAAATGGAAGTGGACAAGATCATATGTTCTATTGAGAACACAAGATACTTTGAAATTTCCCAATTTCTCACCCATTTTGCACAGTTGAATGAAGCTAAGGTTGTCCAAATATCTGAAAGATTTAAAAAACTGGATAGTGAAACTAGTGACATTGTTAAGGATAGGGAATTGGGTATGATAAAGATTAAGGCACAAGAGAAGATAATAGGAGAATTGACACAAAAACTGCTAGATATGCCTAAAGTTGCCCCTGTAGAGTACAAAGAAGGAAAAGATGCAGAAATTCAAATAGATGAAATAGAGCATGCTATAGTAGGAACAGGGCAGGTGAATAGTGAGAAAAACAATGTTGTTTTGAGTGCATTGATTGAAATATTGAAGCATAGGATCAATGTAATAAAAGATAAAATAGATATAGTATATGGTTCCTATGGAAAATTACCAAGCTGAAAAGTTGAAGTTAATAATTTTTTTTCAATTTTGAACCCATACTATGCTACATGGTCAGGGAGAACATGATTGTTTGAGAGGTTATCATCTTTGCAACCACATAGATTTGATTTGGCAGAGGTAGTAACCTAGGTTGGGGATGAGATAGAATAGATAGGAGCAACCTTCTCCTTTTTCAAAGGCAAGGCTAATCAGATTGAGTCAATATTAAACATGTTTGGGCCTAATTACAATAGGTTTGTGCCACCAATCAGATCAGAAGACAATCTAATCAAGCCATTAGCAGTATGGGGCTCATAATTTGATAGTATGCTACGTAGTAAAGAGGTATATGTTTCTGACAAGGGAGGATTATATATGCAAAGATACAATAAGATTTTAGATGAAGAATTTAAGGTAGAAAAAAAATTCAATAAGTTTATTACAGATCTAAAGAGCATTACGGATGCCAGGTGCGAGAGGTAGAAGACCCAATTGTAAAACATACAGAGCCTTGAATGGCCAAAGGAAGAAGATGTTACAACATGGGATGTTTTAACAAAGCCCAAGAAGAAAAATCTTTTCACTGTTGACTTGAACATTATGGATGAAGAATAGGAGGACACATGGCACCTGCTCTTTGAGCACAAGGATGTTAGCTATCTTGAAGACTAGTGTAAATTATCTTGTAATGGTGGTCACTAGTTCTCTCTATAAATATCATATTCTATCCTGAACGTATACAGATAAAGGTGCCAAAGATACAAGAAGAAAAGAAAAAATTTGATCTCATTCTTCATTTTTGTCCTTCCACTTATTGGTTCTTTCATGTCTTTTGTCTTTTCTATATTTTAGGGTTAGGTCTTAAAACCATCTGAAGCTTGTTGCATCCTTATTTATTAAGGATTCCATTATGGTTTTAGCCTATAAATAGAGCTTATTATAACATTTTGAAAGATGATGGAACATAATTACAAGGCAGACTACTACAATTTTGTCTGAGCCTCTATACTTTTTGTCTATTGTATGTATTTTGAAGCAGTTAGACATTAATAAAATACATTTCAATATCTATTTTATATCTTGTGTTGTCTCTTTTATTTTTGTTCAATATTTTATGTTTTAATTTGTAAGGCATTTAAATACATCAACTGTAAGGTAGTTGTGCAGTCATTTGTGAGGTCCTTCAAGGAAGGAGTAATTCTTTCAAGTGATTCCAGGAAGCTAAATATTGATGTTTAAGATATGATAAACAAAGATATAGGAGTGAGTGGATGGTTTGTAAGGAATTCTATGTAGGTTTCAACTATTTTCATTAGTCATTTAATTATGGATTTGCATTCAAGATTGACCCTGTAGCCCATAGGATCAGGCATTGGTTTATAGTTTTGCAAGTAATTTTTCATCATCCAAATATTTAAGAACAATCATTCAATTTCATTACATTCATAAGAAATCATACATTCATGAGTAATTGTATTCCTGTAGTATACAATTCAAGTCTGTTGATTCCTTCAAGAGAGAATCAAATAGGTTTACCCTCCTAAGTTCAGAAGAACTATAAAAGGAAGAAGGATGAGAATCCCCATTCAACTACTATTTTCTATTGTCAAGATAATAGTTTGGCTTATTAAGCTTTGTATCAGATTATTCATAATCATTTGCATAGTTATCTACTTATTGATATAGTAAAATGCATTCAACAAGTTAGTAAGAAAACATAATCCACTATAAATTACTGTAAAATCAGTAATCAAATAAAGGCAATACCTGCCTGAGTCAGTTGATCTCAAAAAAGGAGGATCATATCCAATCCTCCTCAATTAGGCTTTTCTTGCACATAGAATATTGGAAATATACAAGAGCAAGCATTCATACTGATTTTTAAAGATACTTGCAAGAAAAACCCCTAACAAAAGGGAACATCTTGAAACTATTGGATAAATCTTGAAATTGAATTAGCCAGAGAAGATAACTCCATTAATAAAAAAAATACTATAATTAAATAAGGTACAAATAAATGATATGGATGAAAATACATACAAATAAAAATGAGACATTAAATGTAACAAAATTCCATGAAAAGAAATATTTTTGTACGTTTTATTATTTTTACACATGCAATGCTAAATTGAAGTAGCTTCATAAATGCATAAAATATAGCAATCATATGATGTAAATATAGGTTAATAAATGCATATAAATCACATCTAGGTATCCAAATCAGAATTGATATGTAAGACTTAGATTTAACCAAAATGTAAGGTAGTAAATAGTGTTCACTTGCTATAATAGAAAAACTAGGAAGATTAGGCCTATCTCCTCTTAGATTAGAAGGAAGATGATCCACTAGGCCTCAAGAGGGATGAAGAAATATTTGGATGCAATGATATTTCACCATAAGGGGTTGTGATTATGAAAATGTGATTTTGAAATGCAAGATCTAGTGCTAGATAGGAAGAAAGGGTGGTTTTGCTAAATGCACAGGACAATCAGGAACTAATAGACTAATTTTGGGACCAAATCTGATAACCAAAAGTTGAAACTCACACGCAATCCAAATTTGAAGTGGAGTTGAGGGGAATATGGAAACATGGCCACCCTAATGCTTGGAATATGGTGGCTCACTTACCCTATTCCCTATACTTTTTGATAAATTCAGTTGTAGACTATAACCAGTTTCCTAATCTTCCATAATTTCCCTCTATATTAGTGCCAAAAAATTTTGCACTAAAAAAAAAGAGAAAATATTATGTATAAAGGGTTTTGCCTAAGTCAAACCCTAATTTTAGAATCAATCTTGAAATAGAAATGAAAAAAACTTGAAAGAAAAGCATGTTGATGTATAATAGGGGCTAGATTTGAGAATACAAATGTCGTATACAAGTGATGATGTACCACTCTTTGAATTTGATCAAAAGCATTCATGCAATAAAATGACTTCACAAAAACTTGAAAGGAAATCATAAAATAAATGTTTGCATGAAGGCTGTTGAATCTTGCTAGAATGAAGAATATGATAGGATGAAATACCTTGAATGCTTATATGTGAAATTGTATTTGAGAAGTCCAATTGTACTTGAGTGATTTCAAAAGGAGGGAGAGTAGCTTTCTTACGTATCTCTCCCAACCATTTTGGTATGTTAAACTTGAAGAAAGTCGATGTGGTTTGAAATACCCGCTAAAACCAAGTTACCAATAAGTGCTTCCAATTTGGGGCCACACACGTGGGGTAATGAGGCAACTAGTTCATCTTATTCCCTCCATTGTAGTCCCAAATCAGGACCATAGGTCCTACTTAGAGAGAATGTGTTGAAATGACGTGAAATTAAGATAGGATACTAGAACTTAATGTGGGAGGCCATACAAGATAAAATAGGGTCCAAGTGAGAAAAAAATTACATATGGATGTTATTTACAATGCTACACATTGTTAATTCTCAAATCTACATTTGTCAATTTATGTTTATTATTGCTAATTTTGCACCTTTTAGCCTAGTTCTTGTATTGACAATTTTCAAATCAAATCCAAATCAAAGAAAAAACACTAAAGGATAAAAATCAACCACCATTGTACCCAACTCTCCCAAGGGTTTGTAGTTGGGTCAATTGGTTTTTGTCTAATGTAATTTATGGGATTCTACATTTGATTTACAGTTAAGGTTAAGATCTTATTTCCCTACATTACGAGATCAAATTTCAACAATTGATACAAGCACATACTAGTAATATTTAAAGTGAAAGTAGACAGTTATTTTTCCATCCATTAACCCTTAGTGGAAAGATAATGTGGTTTACAGATCTAATAAACTTTGGTTGCATGGTGGCATGTAAATCAACACTTCAAGAACATAAAAGAAGAATACAAGAAAGATAGACAAAGGAGAAGAAACAATGATGTACATCAGGAAAAATCCTTTGAGTAAAAAACTCCATACTCAAAATCATCAAACAAATTTATTGATCTCCAACAAATTTTTATAATACACTTGTAGGCTCTAGGAGATTTCATGGAATTTACATATCTCTCTTTTAGAGTATGTCTGACAATGTGACCCTGCAACAAATAATTTACCTCAGTCCTCTCTTAAACACATGAAAGAAATGCAATATATAAATATTTACAAGTTTGAAGTAGCTTCTAGATCTAGTCCAAAGAGGTGGACATAAAATTATGTGGTGCATTTTTCCAACACCCCTAAGAATGTAACAAACACATGTCCAACATTATTTAACCTATTTTACATGCCTCTAGACCTGGGAACATTTATTTTGTTGCTAAAAATAGGTATAATAGATGCTCTTATACATCTTACAACTATCGTATAATCTATCATAACTAGCATCTCTTACAATTGTAAGAAAATTTATCATTATTAACTTTAAATAATTGATTCTCTTATAACCTGTCAAATCCCAACTTTGGCGCCCATATTCTCTCCATGTAAGTGTCCTTCTACCACTTGTCCAACCTATTATAAGAATTCATCATATTTTTTCTGTATGCACCCTAAAATGGTCGCCTAGACTTTGGGCCCCATTTCTCAATTTATCAAATCCCTGAATCAATATTTTCAACTATCAACAATATCAATTATATCAATTTCCTTGATCAAATCATAATCAA
>MU223776.1:10156902-10178292 GCA_018584345.1 Thuja plicata
CTTATTATTTGTTTTGTAAAATGTTTTTCTTGCAAATAATGTAATTAAGTGTGAGTGTACATGTCTAGTTGGCATGTTGATGTGTCACTCCACTTGATGTGTCGGCATCTTGAATTGTGTGTAAGGATATCATGGCTGAAATGGTTATGACAGATTCCTATGACACGTAAGAGCTATTTCTAGGAGATTTCAATAACAGGTGAAGACATGCAAGACATGTGGCAACTGATAAAGTTGAGTACTTTACACTCTTCCACAATCGTGGGGTTTTCCTATTTTCTCGGAGAATGGTAAAACCCTAATACGGCTATCCTTGGAAGTTTCCCTAAAAAGGAAAGCACATGATATAAGTGTTTTTTAGGGTTACAAGAAAGGATATGAAAAGAGTGTATTGTTGGTATGATCTGGTGCTACTGGATTTGTCTTAGAGTGTCGATTGTCTCCTGAAAGAACTTGCATTGCAAGTGTGTTGTAACCGTTGTGTTGAAGATAATACATTGTGCAAGTTTTGGAGTGCTGGGGTTTTTTACCGAAAGGTTTTCCCCAGGTTAAATCATTGTATCATTCTATATTTTCTGTATGCATGGTATGTGGCTGCAATATCATTGTTAAAGTAGTTAACGAATCTGAAATTGTAAGTATTTAAAAGAATTTACACAATACTTTCCTATAGAGATTAGCATAGGAAGCTGTTTCCGCACCTGAGTTTCCTTACAAAAATTTTGTAGAGTCTTGTACTATTTGCCAAATGGAAAAGGATCCTCATATAATATAGGTAAATAGGCCTTGGGAGAGTTTGAGCATGGACTTTTTACTAGGTCTTCCAAGAATACAAAGGGGATATGCCAGTGTATTTGTAATAGTGGACATATTTAGAAAGATGGCTCATTTCATCCATTGTAAATCTACAAATGATGCATCTAACATTACATGTATATTTTTTAAAGATTTTTTAAGGATACATGACCTTCCATTGAGAATAGTATCAGATAGGGATTCAAATTTTATAGGGCACTTCTAGAGAACTTTCTAGAAGAAACTTGGTACAAAATTTTTGTTTAGCTCTACATACCATCCACAAATAGATGTAAACAAATAGGTTGTTAATATGTCATTGGGGAACCTATTAAGATGTCTCACTAAGGATAATAGTCAATCTTGGGATTTTATTTTGCCTCAAGGCGAGTATGCCTATAATGACTCCATGAATAGAAGCATTGGAAGAAGTCCCTTTGAATTTGTTCATGGGATGCATCCTAGAAGTGTTTATGAGTTTAGATATGTATAGGGAATGGATAGAAAGAGTGATCAAGGAGAATATTTTTCCATAGAAATGAGGGCTATCGATCAACAAGTAAAAGGCATTCTTCAAAAGAATGTGGAAAAATACAAAAAGAAGGCAGATTTGAAGAGAAAAGATGTTCAGTTCAAAGTGGGTGACTTAGTGCTTCCATACCTAAGAAAAGAGAGCCTTCCTAAATTCAAATATACAAAGATCATGATGAAAAAGATAGGACCTTGAAGGGTGATGCATAGATCTGGCCAAAATGCATATGAGATTGAGTTACCTCCTAAGATAGTCATATCTCCACTATTTAATGTATATGATATATATCCTTTTAAGAGTTATGTGGTTGCAGGTAATGATATAGTTCCAAAAAAAATTGAGATGAAGATTGGGTCAAGCAATTACCCCCTATCCAACCCATGAAGCTTGAAATCATCCTAGACCCCAAGGAGATGAAAATAACAAAGAAGAAGGTGTATAAAGTGTATATGATCAAATGACATGGCTTACATAATGAAGATGCTACATGGATGACCGAAGATGACATCAAGAAGCATGGGACATCTGTTTAAGAGCTAATCTTAAATGGGGCTTGAGATTTTCCCCTACCTAGGTGTATGGTCTAGGAGCACCTTAGAAAAAATTGTGTCATCTTGATGCCTTGCAAAGGCTTTTTTAATGTTTTATTTTTTCCTTGTTATGTCAAGTTATAATGAGGTCCTATCAATTATTTGTACGTTGGAAAGTTGGAAAGAGACACAGTTATATGGATAAAGTGTTTTTATTGATGTTAAAAAAATCATGTATAATCATTATTTGTGTAGGCTCACCTCATCTGGAGATCAAATCAAGTGACAAATAAATTTTTGGCTAAGTACAAGAAATAGAGCATAAATTGCAGACAATTTTTGGATCTATGAAAGCTATGAGTTTAGTAATTTTGAAGTACGGATTTAAGGGAAGTATAATTGACATATATTTTGTTGGAAAAATGGTTAGCACTCCCCTCAATATTCGTGACAAGGGAATAACCACCACATGTGGATTATATAAGTCTAGTAGTTGTATTGGGCATTGACAGGTCGATCTTTTGGTGCAATGATAACCCTACTTATAACAAGTGATATCAGAGCTTGGTCACAAGGTTCGAATCCCCTCAGATAATGCTAAGGGTAAAATTGTTGGAAAAGTGGTCAACACTCTCCTCGGGATTTGTGACAAGGGACTAAATGCCTCGTGTGGATTCTATAAGTCTAGCGGTTGTATTGTGCGTTGACAGGTCAATCTTTTTGCGCAATGGAAACCCTACTTGGAAAATATTTTTTCTAATCGAAAATATTTATGGAAACATCTTTTGGTGCAAAGAATTTATACACTTCTAAGTGACAACTTGCATAAAGAATTGTTAGAGCAGGGCCGACATGGAAAAATATTCTTATTGTACAAATCGGTAAAATGTTTTTATGGTTAAAAGAATAGTCAAATTAGTTGAGCTAACATATGGAGAGGTAAAGTAATTATTATCTCCATTTTGATTTGAGATCTGGATCCTATTCTTGGTGGTGGAACAAAAAATGGGTTACATTTCCCAAGAATGTTATTGTGTCGACATAACAAGATGAATTATACATTGTGCAAGTATATAATCGATGGTTGACTTTGGGAAAGGTTAGTGGTTGATTTTTTAGGGTATTACATGCATAATTGAGGAGAGAAAGAAATTTTTTGTTGGAGGATTTGAGAGCTGGGATAGATGAACAATCCATAACAAAGTACAAGAATTAATAGTAAATAAAGGGTATCAGATATGTAATTTTTTATAATAATAAGGAACTGTAATCAAGCATGAGGTTGATGCTAATGCAGTTAGTTCATTATATTCATATCTTAGTAGTGATCATTCCAAGTCATTGTAAGTCAGTGCGATTTCTTTAGGGTTGAATCCTAAGGTCAAATGTATTGAGTAGTGAGCTCTAGGAAGTGTGCTTGAATGCATGTTCATTTCCTACATATGTAAAAGACAATATTTTTGTAGAGAATTGGACTGTGGGTGTCATCCCCACCATTTTTTTTCCTAAATAGGGTTTCCATGAAAAAATATACGTGTTATGGCTGTGTTGTTATTTCCCTTATGTTTATGCTTTGTGTTTTTCATCCTAAGCTTTAAACTATATGCAAATTGGTTACAAAATGTTGAATTTATTAGAACACTGATTCACCCCCTCTCAGTGTTCTTTCCTTCTAGAAATTGATATCAGATCCTAGTCCCTTTGAGGAAGCATACCAACTTGAGGGAGATCCAAGAAGGAAATATGGAATCAGGTTTGCATAAAACACTCATAGTTGTCTTGAATGACCTTGACAAGATTAATGTTGAAGTTGTAAAGTTTCAAAAGGAGCTAAAGGAGGTTGGGATTTTCATCAAGTCACTAGAAGGACAATCGAAACAAGCCAGATTCAAAATAAGATAAATATGTCATCAACTACATCAACATAAAGATGAGATCTTGGATGATGAGAAAATGAGTCAATATTTTAAATCCAAAACTGAAGAATGTGAGACACTCAAAGATTTGATGAATGCAATAAGTTGTCAAAGGAATGCAGTGGACTTATGGATAGTTGGTATGATGAAAAAGATACTAAAGAAGAACTTAGAAACAAATTGGTGATTGCAAATGACTACAAATAAAATTTCATGATTAGTATTGCAAAGCTTGATTCACTTCTTGAAAATCAGAGGAGCAACAAGGATAAGAGAGGACTTGGATTTGAAAAGGGTGAAAGCTCAAAGTTGGAGAATGTAATTCAGGTAGATCTGACAAAAATGGAGCTAGAAGGATACCTATAAGACAACATAATTCTCAAAGAAATGGTGGTAAGTGATTTAACTGTAATAAGTTAGGACATTTATCCATGTATTGTAGGAATAGGGTGAATCATAATCAAGTAACATTTTCTGGTCAATACTAAAAATGTTACAATAATGGTCATAGGGAAAGTAAATGTAGAAGCAATATGAATAGGTATGTCACTATCAAAGACAAGGTTATATTCTATGCATTCAAAGGTTCTAGTATATTCCAAAATATTGTGCGAATAGGAGGAATATGATGATTAATCAAGGACAAAGAAGGTGTATTTATCTCAAATGTAATATATTTTGACACCTAGCTGAGTATTGCAAGTGTATCACTAGTAGAATTAAAAATTATGTGACAAATAAGAATGAAATCAAGTTGAATGTTGAAAAAGGAAATGGAAAGATTGATTTTGAGAAAGTTCCCAAGGAGATGAAGGATATATGGGGTAAGAAAAATGCAATAAATGTTAGGAATAACAGTCCACAAGACAACTGAGAGAGGGGGTGAATCAGTTGTGATATAGATTATTAAAATTTAAACTTTATAAACCAAATGTGCAAATGTAAATGATAACACAGTAAATGCCAACACCATAATACAATATGTGTTATCGAGGAAACCCTGTTAAAGCTAAAACCCCAGTGGGAATTTGGTGCAGGAGCACCAAGGAAATCCTCAAGCCTTAGAAGTTTTTGGCTTGTATCTGACCTTAACCAAGTCAGAGATGTGTGTTTTCTTTGATTCCTTAGTAGTTCATGTGGACTAGGTGAGCTGGTGTTAGTACCAAGGTCACCAAGTAGTCATTGTTAGTTGTTTTTGTTAGTTAGGCTTAGTTGGTCTAAAGTTGGAATTTGGGTTCAAAATGTGTCCTATACCCATGAGTGATGTAAAATATGCCTTAAGGTCATTAAATATGGTTAGTTCATCAAACTAAAAAACATAGAGGCCCTATATTCTAGTTGGCATAGTAAATGCAAACAAATGTCAAAAGTTGTCGTGACAACATTTGCAAGAAATTGCAAATGTTGCATGCAACTCAACAAAATAGGATACCCACAAATGTAGGAGTGGGAATTGATTTAAAGTGGCCTAGAATGGTGAATAACAGAATCTAATACACTCTTAGGCTTGAGTCCCGAGGAGAGATTTTTTATCATCAAGTTTTTATGAGTAAGAAAGAAGAGTTCCCTGTATACAGTGCACAGTCTACTAATTTGCACGTTAAAGCTGTTGTAATGGATTGAATCTTGAGAGTTAACTATGGATTCATGAAGTGTGGAGTGATACAAGACTTATATTTTTAGAGAGAAATTTTTTTTTATTTAATCTTCGAGTGGTAGAAAAATAATAGTAAACTAGGTAGTTTGCTGGTGTCTTTTAGCCAGTTTTTGTTTTCATGGCTCCCACTTGAGATTCAACCATGGAAACCTTAAAATATTAGATGAATCTTGTAGTGGAGCCATTTTAAATCTTGTATATAGAGGTAGGAGTTAAGGAGATGAGTGGAGCTATTTTTAAACTCACGCCCTAGGCGAGTTAGGATAGCCCGGTTAGGTACATGAGAGGCTAGAAACCTATTACAGAGACAAGGGAATGAGATGGAGGATTGAACCAGGTGGTGTTAGAGTGTTTTTAGGGTTTTATGAGTCCCTAGGTTCAAGTTCAGGGCTGTGCCAATCCACCTGTAATGATTTTTGAGGAGAAATTAGACCATTGCTTGTAATGCACCAAAATAGGCCTAAAAGCCCTACTTTCTAGGATAGTGTTGTACGGATGAGTTGGGGACCTAAGACCTCAGAAATCATTTAGGTCTCCAAAAAGGGTATCTAGATCCCTAAATATTTTTGGGGTTTGTGTGTGAGTTTTGAAAGTTATTCCAGAAAAATCCTTTGGATAGGGCTAATTGAGCCATTAGGCCTAATTGGACAGGTTGAAGACAAGTTGCAAACTCAACTACTTGGAGTGGAAAAACTTATGGATTTTGAGTTGTTTGTGAGTAAGGAGGACATCACAAGCACCCACATTTCCCTTGTAGAATGGATTATGTTGGAATGGAGAAATTTGCATTAGTTTCTTCAAGACTTTTGGAAGCATTGAAATAAAACTAAGGTAGTTGTCATCCAAGGTTAAAGCACAATCATTGTAAGTCTTAGGGAAGATTTAGGTGAGGTCTTAGATAGAGTGTCTATTAACTTGGGGAGATCGTATAGTGGAGTTAGGATCTTGTATTGGGCTAGGGAAAACTAAGTCTTGTCTTAGGGATTGTGCAAGCACACTTTGGAGATTACTTCTATTAGATTGGTATCAGAGCCTCTTTGATCAGGCTTGTAGAATTCAGAAAAAAAAAATATTAGCAGGTCAGTTATGAGTGGGGCTTCAACCAGTGGGGAAAGTAAGGAAGCTAAGGAAGATCAAAAGGGGAAAATAAACTATTCAGAGGAATTCATGACTTTATTGCCTAGTTCTAGCCAAAACAAAAAGGTGAGTGATGATTTCCTTGGTGATGATATGTCATTTATTAGAGATGCTAAGACTCCCGGTTCATCTGGTTATTCACTTTTTATTTATTTCTACAACAATAGTGAACAATCTGTTCCCATTTCAAACCCATGGATCTGTGGGCTAGCCAAGTTGGTAGTACCAGATGTGTTTATAGATGTGGATTTGATACTTGAGCTAGCCAGTAGACATGATGCCCTATCCAAAACCATCAAGAAAGATGATGGAACTTCCCTAGTTACCCTAGATAGATGATCCTTCATGAAGGATTTTAATTTGTTCTACCCTTGCTCAACACAGATTAACTTGAAAGCATTCGAGGCCAGATATGTTAGAGAATCCTTTGTTGTGTCTAGATTAATTGAGGGTCATGTACCCAAAAGGATAAAGAATTACATAGCATCCATGCTAGGTACTTAGCTTTATTTCTACAAAGATCTCAATTTTTATATGAAGTACATTTCCTATGCATTGTGTAGAGTGTTTGGAGTGGATGGGGGTGTTGAGAGAATAGGTTTAGACATTCTGATGATTGTCCTAGATTTTCAAAGTTTGCATGTAGGCACAGACTATGACTACATCTAGTATGTTATAGATGCAATGAACCAAGGGTTTGTGGATATTCAGAATAAGGAAAAAATCCCTAAATTCATGCATTAATCTTTGCTAATGCATCTAATTTTGTATTACAATTTCCCTATCATGGATGTGAAAAATTTGAGAGGTCTAAAAGGTTCCACGAAGGTTAGAACAACCCTGTAAAATTTTGGTTGAAAGTATGGAATTATACAACAGGGGAGAATGAATTTTGTGCATTCCAAAATTGGATGGTATATCCAATTCTCAAGTGTTTAGGAGTCAACAGGACTAGGTTGCCAACCAAAGTATTACAGTTGCTGAGGCCATGTCAATTTGTACATAAGTGACCAGGGGACCATAATTGGGGGGATTTTTATTATGAAAGGAATTTTACTCTAATAAGAGTTTATGGATGCACTCACCCACCACATATTCTTCCATTTCATGTGCCACCAAGGATAGCTATCATGGAATTCATCTGACAGTTGATGTTAACTGATAAGGAGCACCTGTCTTCGCATAGAAAAGGGACTTCACTCCCTAAAAATTCAAAGTTTACAACTTTACAATTGGTAAGATATGGAAGATCAAAGAATATTTTGACACCAACTACCTTCTTAAAACATAAGGTTTTATTATGAGTGCAAAGAAGCTTCTGACACCAACTATTCCCAATACAAAATAACATGAGCGTTGTATGGAGGAGGATGTCATAAGAAACATGTTGGATGATGAAGAGATTACAAGAAGAGCAGACATGTTCAATGAGTTGATGGATTTGGAAAGACAATTCAAGAGGAAAGGGATTCCCTTTGGAGGTTACTTCCCTGATGTGCCATACTTGAAAAGGTTAGACAAGGTGATAGAATGATATGACAGATTGTGTAAACAACTTGAGGACCTGATTGAAGATAAGGATAGAGGGCACAAGAAGCATTCTTCATCAGAATATGAAGATCACAGTGATGAAGAGTATTCAGTTCCTAGCCCACCCCTCACAAGTCAACCACATATCACAGAACAAGCTCCAGAAGAAAATGTAATGGTGGATCTTACAAAAGAACCTGATACTAAAGTTATAGATGAGCCCCAATTCAAGAAATAGAAAGTACAATTAGGGGAGAAATTTTATGTCACAAGACAAGGAAAGAAAAGGGATCAATTAGGTGCTATGATCACTGTGATATACCCTATTACCATCAGCTAAGGAAAAATATTAGAGAAGGGAAAAAGGTCCAAAAGGATGATGAAGATGAAATTGAATTGCCTCTTCAATTATGCCAAGATGAAAAATTGTTGTATCAGGATAAATTCTTAAGTAATGATTACTTTATAAAAATAGAGGAGTTCAAAAACTTTCTAATTTGGAACAAACAACAAGTTGCATCACACCTACAAATTACTGAAACTAATCCACCATCCAATGAAGCCTTGCAAGCCCTACAGGATTATGATCCAGAGATAGGAGATATGACACCTGAAGAGGCTAGAAAACTGGTTAAGGCCAGTGGCATGTTGCTAGTACTAGGCTGGGATCTTGCATCAACCTTCATTATTGACCAAATAAAAAGGCAGCCTGATATTAATTTTTCATCAACAACAAAGGTTGGTGATATGATTAGGGGATTTGGATTCAATCCAAAATCCAAAGCTTTAGCAATGTGGAGTTTAGCTCCAAAGAATCAGAAGCCTTATCTAATTAATATTCAAGAAAATATGGATGGCAACAAGATTATCTGGTTTGTTCAAAATATAGGAGATTTAGAGATATCTCAGGTTCTTACTCATTTCTCCCAGCTAAATCAAGCTAAAGCTAAACAAATGTAACAAAGGTATGAGAAATTGTTCAATGAATCAAGTGCCATAGAAAAAGATAGGGAGTTGGGCCAGATACAGATCAATGCACTAGAAAAGCTTGTGGCTGAATTAACTCAAAAGTTGCAAGAAATTCCTAAAGTAGTTCCTGCTTCACCCAAATAGGTTGCAGATGCAGAAGCTCAAAATGAGGAAGTAAGGGATGTTACAGGAACATAGAAAGCAACTCTAGAGCATAATAAAGTTATTTTGGAAGACCTGATGCACATTTTACAACATAGGATTAGTGTCCTGAAGGACAAAGTGGACTCAGTACATAATGCATACAGAAAGTTTTCTGGCCTACAAGTAGAGGCAAATAATTATGTGTTAACTTTGAATCCCTATTTTGTAACATGGTGAGTTAGGACCCATCTTTTTGAAAGATTGGCATCTTTGCAGCCTCTTAGAGAAGACCTCCCTCAGATTGTGTGCCAAGTGGGAGAAGAAATAGATCAGACTAGTGCTACCTTATCTTTCTTCAAAGGTAAGGTAAATCAGATAGGCCAGACTTAATATGTTTGGCCCTAAGTATAATAGGTTCATTTCTCCAATAAAGGGGGAGGATGATCAAATTAAACCAATAGAAGTATGGAAAGGTGAGTTTGACACCTTACTACCTAATAGAGAGGCATTCATTTCAGATAATGGCACCTTGGACTTGGAAAGGTTCAACAAGATTTTGGATGAGGCCTTCAAAGCTGAAACAGACTTTAACAAGTTTGTAAATGATGTTAAGATGATAACATATGCTAGATGGGAGAGGAAAAAGACACAACTTTAGAACACTTAGAGCTTCAATTGGCCTACAGAGGCAGAGGTAACAACATGGGATATTCTCACCAAGCCCAAGAAGAAAAAGGCTACAACAATTGACCTGGACATATTAGATGAAGAGTAAAGAGGACACCTGGCTCCTGAGCTCTAAGCACAAGGAGGATAATTATCTTCAAGACTAGTGTAAGTTAGCCTGAAATGGCGGTCACTAGGTCTCATTACAACTACATGAAGTTATCCATAATATCAACAGACAAAGGTGCCAGCTATTGAAGAATGAAGATAAAGTTTGTTTGTCAACAAATTTTGTCTTTCCACCGTTCAAAGGACTAACAATAAATTTTGTCTTTTAATGTTTTTAGGGAACTAGCTTAGCCATCTGAAACTTGTTGCATACTTTATTCTTAAGGATTCCAAGATGGCTAGTGATTCCTATATATAGCAAGTACCAATATATTGTAACGGATGGTAAAATCAAAACTGCGAGGCAAACTTTTGAATTGTGTCTAGTTTTCAAAAGGTTTTCAGTCTATTTGAATGTATTGAATTAAAAGATTAATAAAATGCAATGGAATTCCCTGTTTGAAATCTTTGATGTCTTTTTGCATTTATATTTTAGCTCTTATATGTTTAATTTGTAAGACATGTTAAATGTACCAGTTATAAGGTAACTGTGTTATTATTTGTGATTTTCTTTCAAGGAGAGTTTAAACCTTGCAAATAGTTCCAGAGGGTTAGGGTTTTATGCAAGAATTTGATATATAGAGGTGTGAGAATGAGAGGATAGTTTGTAAGGCATTCTATCTGGGATTTTATTGGGGTTTTAATTAATTGTTTTCTTGGTGAATATATTTTCCATTATGACTCTTTTCCTGGGATTAGGCACTGGTCAAGTCTTTGACAAGTATTTCTTATCATCAATCAATCAGTTATAAACAATATCTTTAACTTATGTTATTAAGAACATGTGTGTCTAGTTAATTGTATTGAGAAATACAACACATTATGGTGATTCCTTGAAGAGAGAATTAGTAGGTTATCCTTCCTAAGTCTAGTACTATAAAAATAAGAAGGATGAATGTCCTTATTACACTTATAATAGCTCTTGTTAAGTTCATGGTCTAGCTTATTAAGCTCTGCATAAGGTTAATGATGTTCACATGCAGGATGTGTTGTCAATTGTTGTATCTTAAAACAAGAGTGAATTAGTTTTCCACTGTTAGGTTTACTGAGAACCAGTGATCTGTGAAAGGTATACCCGCCTAAGTTTGTGGAGCCGTAAGTGTAGAAGGATTATATCCTTGTTAATTAGCCTTTTCCCTGTATGAATCTGGAATTGGGAATCTGAGAGTCAAGTTTGAATAGCTATATAGTGATTCAGCAAGAAAAAGTGCTAACAGGTGGTTTGGATCATTTAAGTTGGGAGAAGATTTTTGAAGCCTTGGGAAGTTTCTGAGAACCTATCCTTTCATACTTAGTTTTTTGTCCATGTCTAGTCTAGCCAATTAGGCATGTGAACCCAGTAGGTTTTTGGGAGTGCAGGATTAGTTTCTAACCAATTCCTTTTGGAATCTATAAGAGTTTGATGAAGGGTATCTAGATCTGTGAAGAATTCACCAAGTTGTTAAGAAGTTTTGAGAGTAAATATCAAAAAACAAGTGGGTTAGGGCTAGTAGGAATTCTGGTCTGAATTGGAAACATTGTGTTATGGGTGTGAGAGAATCCAATAGGGATTTGAATCTCAATGTTTTGGGTCCCTAAATATTTTTTCCACAGTTGGTTTGAACAACCAAATAGTGTGGGGTAGTTTTCCTACTTTGGGCTCATTTAGGAAATTTATCCCTCAGGCAATTTTTTGTTCCAAATAAATTGGAGTTCCTAGGTGATAAGGAGGGTCATTGGAGGTTGGTCATCCATTTGGAGAAGGCTTAGGATCCCTAATAAGAGGTATTGGGCAAAGGGAGAACCTTAGAATAAGGTCAAGGTGTCTAAAGGAGAAGTTAGACCCTAAGGTGTGATAGTGGCTGAGCACTCTACACTAGAGTGTAGATGAAAGATGCATGTTGTAAGATTTGAATGTATTATGTACTCGCCACATAATTTTTTTTGCAGTTTTCATATTTAAAGAAAATGTAAGTGGTAGAGTTAAATCTAATCTAAATATTTTGGGAAAGGTTATAGAGAATCATGTTAATTGGATTACCAAATATCTCAAATATGATATTAATATAAACTTTGCCAAGATAGTTAGAGGTTATGATTTGCATTAGCATTTGGCTAAAGATTTTTAGCTAATAAAGAGTAGCAAAATATTGAAATTAGCTTGGAAAATGAAGGAGGAGGTACCCTAATTGAACATTTTGATTCAATAATTAGATAAATACCGATGCAATTATATAACAATGATAATACATCATTTATTCTTAACTTTAATTTTGATGGATGAATACAATGCAAATTCAAATATATTAGAAACAAGCTTTAATCGAAAAATATGCATTTCCTACTCAAAATGAATATTCCCTTACTAAGATCACTTATTGATCATGCATGGTTATACATCAACAAATCCAAACATTAAATCTTCAAAATAAATATGTACCAAATACAAATTGAAAAAGAATGCACACAAGCTTATTAACAATTTTATATCTATTTTATTTTATCTCTAAAACATCTTCACAAAAAACTATAAATAAATAAAGCAAGCATGCCAAATATTGCAATATTAAAAATATAAACCGTTGGAACTAAAATAAAAAATAAATTAGGTACCTAAAATAAGAGATGATATAATGGATATTATCTTATTTATATTATTTTTTCATTTAAATAATAGAGATACTATTACAATATTTCAAAGGCGAGTACTAACTACTAAATATAAGATAAACACACTTCCTCCCATCTATGTTGCAATGCAAGATATGTAAACGTAAATCACATTTGAAAGATTGAAACTATAAACCAATGGAAACACATTTCAAGTTTTCAGATATTTTGAGCAAATATCTTAAATTTAAATGAATATTTAGTTTGTTAATTTACGATTAATTTGTAATTTTTGAACATATGTTGTGTATGAATGAATGCATATATTTGTTACAACTGTACATTTATTCTTGCTTAAATATTGTGTAAAAATAATTTTTATTTAATTTTACTCTTTTATAAAAATGTATTATTATTACTACTAGTATTGCTGTTGTAATCTTACTTTTATGCTAAATCTTATTTCAATAGTTTACAACTAATGCTACGCAATTAATATAATGGTGAACTATTCATTCAATCAAGTGTCCTCTTATCTCTTCTTCAAATAAAGTTTTAATCCACGTAATGTAATCAAGCACACTACGAAAACCCGTTACAATGAATTTACAAAATTCTAAATAAATTTTTAAACATATTGTACTTCTCATTTACAATAGCAATTAATCAATCTACAAAAATATTTTACTTAATAATCACTTTATCATCAATAATAAACAATTTAACCATGATTAAAAAATTTATTTAACAACATATCACAAAATAAAACAAAATCCTTATTACAACAATTTTTTTTTAACAATATAGAAACAAATAGTTTATAGCTTTTAGATTTTGATGGAAAAAAAAATTCAGAAACCATAAATTACTTATTATAATAGACTGTGAAAATTTTATGCATCTAATATAGAAACAATCAAAATTAAATAGATATCAACATGGCTTCTTTTAAATAATAGATCACAATATTTTTAAACTAACTATTATACCCCTAAATAAGGCTTGCTTCCTTTTGATCTAAATATTAAAATAATAAAAAATCTATGAGTTAAATGTGGAGTGTAACACGCGGCTTGGACGGTACGTTCTTCATGTCTCCAGATGTGTATTAATTGTCACCGTCTTACTTCACAACCTATTTGCCCTTTTGTCTTCTTTGTAAATGTTAAAATTTAAAAAAACAAAATTACGTTCAATTTTAGCCTTCAACGCGACGTACTTCCATGCAATTGCATGAACTGGAATCTTTAGTCTCCAAGGATCTGGGCGAACGCGCTTACCTATGATTCAAATGCCTCCCTACTCGAATGGTAGTTATAATTGACTATTTCAATTGACTAAAATTTTAAAATAATGTTAGTAGATTTTTATTTGTAAGTGAAGTTTAATAGTTTTCAATTAGTTTAATGAAAATTAAGTTTTATTATGTATTATATTCAATATCATAATCAATAATGAGACATCTAGTATAAGTTTTCATTAAAATATTGTTATTATTGCTATAAGATTATCTTGACATATACATATAATCTTTCTTGAAAATCTAGATATTATTGTTGTAAGATTGTCTTCTGATATAAATATTATTTTCATTATAAGTATGAACTTTGTGTAAAATTTAGATATATGATTATAAAATTCTTTACATATAATGATTATCATTGATTCTTTTGAACATTATATAAGTTATTCACAAGACAAAAATTGAATATAAAATTTGAATGATTCTAATGACAAATTTGTTTTAATTGTTTCATTGTTTTGACTACAATTTTTTGGTCCAATTTTTTTTCAAAATATGCATAGGTCAATCACTATGCCCTCCTTGATGTACAAATAAGTGTTGGATAAAGATATCGCAGATGAAGGAAATTACAAGGATTTCTTTAATTTCCTTACTAAGGATTGGGGTAGTCTGTTTTCTTATTGTTGTTTCTTGGTTTGAAATTTTTACTCTTAAAGACTTTAAGACATTATATCATATAGTTTTATATCACTGGAATTGTTTTGATGTTATGGGTTGTTGGTATACTATTACTTCACTGTTAGTTTGCTAGTGGCTTAGGGTTGTTTCGTCTATAGAGTCAATGCTCTTATTTTAATGATTTTAATATAAGAAATGTGATAATAAATTAGAAATATTGCTCCATATAATTTTGATAGTAGTTAATTTAAATCATGGTTCCATTCAAACAATATATAAAAAATTATGGTTAAGCAGATACAAAATACTATTCAAACTATTTCATCTTACAATAATTTATAATTATCTTTTTATATTAATATCTAACTTTATATCTGGTTGTTAGTGATTAGGTTTTGTTTTCTAGTTTTGTTCTTTTATGTACTTGTGAACCTTGTCCATATTTTTGAATACTTTATAGTTATTTATGTTTCATATGTCATGAGACTTATTTCATTTGTCTTTTAGCTATTAGTGTACAAAAGAATCTGAAATATATTTTAATTGCTTTTTTAATCAATACTAGAAAGGTATTTAACTTACAATCATACACGACTTACATTCATAATAGATATAAACTATAATAAGAAAACAAAATTTATATGAGTCAATTTCCTCCAATCTGACTTTCTCCAAATGGAACTAGAATCTCTAGATGACTATGTATTGTTTAGTTAGGTGGCTATTACCATCATTTAATGCCTAATTTTAGAGAGGACGTGTGAAATAGTGACAAGGGTGGTAAACCTGAACCTGTCCTTTCCACTATTGATTTTGAACAGGCAATGCATGTGGGTGGCATGTTTTCATTGGCAAACAAAAGGAAAGAATTTGTTGAACTTCAGATGGAGCAAGTGCGCTTTTGTGATTGAAACTGAAGGAAACAATGCATAGTCAGAAGAGATGAAATGAAAGCAAGGAGAAAGTGAGAATATTCTAGAGCATTGATATATTACAACATGTGCCTTATAAATACCAAGAATGGCAGTTGAGGTTGAGACAGAAGGGCTGTTGGGAATTTGATTTTTAATGTTTTAGTCCTTGTGAAAGGGCATGAAAGCAACGGTACTGGCTATGAAAACTCTGAATTTATGATTGATGGAAAGCAAATCAATACTCGCACTAAATAGAAATCTAATATTATGTCTAGGATTTTAAATTTAATAATTAGGATAAAAATGGCACTATAATATACTTAAATGGATCTTTTAAATAGTGCCATATGGATACTAGGAGAATATGGAAATTGATTCTCCTTTCTCCCTTTATTCCAGCTCTGAAACACCTAAGCAAAACTAGTAACTTTTGCAGTGTGATGAAGTGATTGTGTTTCCTGAGCTGATTCAGCTAGAGTCTAGTCAGTAAGTGTGTGATTGTGCTTTGTCCAGTTGCCAAACGAGAATCATGGGAAGAGCTCCTTGCTGTTCTAAAGTGGGACTTCACAGAGGTCCATGGACTGCCAGGGAGGATATGTTGCTGACTGAATTCATTGAAGCCAATGGAGAAGGCCAATGGAGGGCTCTGCCCAGAAAAGCAGGTAATCAAAATTTGATCTTTCCAATTCCACTCTCTCAAAATTTGATCTTTCCAATTCCACTCTTCTGGTGAGCACACTTAACTAATGATGTTGAATTCCTATGACAGGCCTTCTGAGGTGTGGAAAAAGTTGCAGGCTTAGGTGGATGAACTATCTTAGGCCTGATATAAAGCGTGGAAACATTACTCCTGATGAAGAAGAACTTGTAATCCGGTTACATAGACTGCTGGGAAACCGGTAATGGGTGCTCTGTAATACCACAAAACTGATATCTAGTTATAACTCTTTGACTGCTCTCTAATACCATCAAACTGATATCTTGTTAGAACTCCGTGGGTGTTCTGTAATACCACCAGACTGATATCTTGTTAAACTCTCTGACTGCTCTCTAATACCATCAAACTGATATTATGTTATACCTCTGTTGGTGTTCTGTAATACCACCAAACTGATATCTTGTTATAACTCTGAATGTTCTGTAATACCGCCAAGCTGATATCTTGTTATAACTCTGTGGATGTTCTGTAATACCACCAAACTGATATCTTGGTATAATTCTGTGGGTAAGAATGCTGGTCTTAAGTTGAAATTAGAAGCTTTTGTACGTTAATGAAAGATCAAAGATCTGTGGGATGAAATGTCCAAATGCAATACTGATTGATAATGTCTGTGATAACTTTAATCAGTACTCTGTAATATGGGAGTTATGACAGTGTGTGGATATCTTTTGTTATGTAAATTTTAGTGTAGGAGGTAGAGTGACATATGCATACAATAAATATCAGTTCTGAGGATTTTTTCATCTAAGTTTTCTTTCATGAACTCCGAGTTGGTGTGTTTGTGTTACTGTTCAATTGGTAACTGGAACTGACTATACTAACATATTTTGACTTTAAATGTGCAGGTGGTCATTGATTGCTGGAAGACTGCCTGGCAGAACAGACAATGAAATTAAGAATTTCTGGAATACACACCTGAGTAAGAGGCTGATGAAAAAAGGGATTGATCCCAAAACCCATCAACCTCTGCCTAGTAAGGAAGAGGCTCAAGAAACTTCTGATCAGGTGAAGAATGATGAGAATTCTAAAAGGAGGAGACTAATATTAGAGTGTGATTCTAAGCAAGTAAAGGAAGGCAAAATAAATAAGGGTCATGTCCAACCAATTCATCTGCCAAAGGCTAATAGATTCATAGCTTTTCCTCGTTCTACCAGCACTTCTGATTTAACAGGTCTTTCTTTGACTAAAAATGCTTTAGAATCTCAATCCAATGGTATCCTTCTCTCTCCCTCCATTGATTTGAACTCTCCCTGCTCAATATCAAGTTTGAACAGCACCCAAGATAACTCTGACTACTCCTCTTATCTCAGTCCAGTGGACAACCTTGACCCACAAAGCATTCTTCCAGTGAATGACTGCTTTCCATGGCCATGCATTGATGATGATGAAAATTGGACTGTCTCAAATTTAGAACAAGAAGAAGAAAAAACAATGAATCCCAATCCCAATTCCAATTCATCTTCTTTACAACTCCATGATGATCAAAATGCCAAAGGCCTTATAATGTCTCAGCAGACCAGTTCAGACAGTTATGTTCACTCTGAGACCAACATGGCATTCAGGCAGCTTAACAAACCAGGAAAATCTTCCACCATTATGCTGCAAGAGGTCTACGAAGAATATTTGGAGCTTTTGCAAGAGGAGTCCACCCCTGCTAATGACAAAGAACTGATTTCAGAGAGCAATGGAGATGAAAATGTTCATGTTTTCTCAGAAGGTGGTCTTTCATCCATGTGGGATTGTCTGCAAGGAGATGATGGTCTTCTGAACAATGCAGCAGAGACTGCACTTTCATTACATGAGTAGTGCAGAATGTGACATTTCTGTTTTTGGCCATTTATATTCACTTGACTTTTTCAGGAAATCTAGCAAGGCCTCTGCTCATGATGCTGTTTTTATTAGTGAGTTACAATGATTGAATTAGTTAGGTTTATTTTGCTTAGAGATTTGGAAATAAACTCTACCAGGGATCCAGCCATTCATGGTTTTATGATCGATCTCTATTTGTGTAAATTGTGTTTTCCATTTGAATCAGTTGGAATTGGGCCTAAAAAGACTTTAAATCAGTTGAAATCGGGCTTAAAAACACTTTGAATGAAGGGTACTACACATTATTCAATACCATGATTAGAATAGAATAGTTTGATATAAAAGTTTGTTAGAAAAATGTCACGTGAAAATCTTCCTTTCAAATGCATGGTCACGTGTATTTCAGTAGGTGGCAAGTGTAGCACGAGGTTTGGTGGCATTTTAGCAAATTGTCAACCCACATTCACGCTCACCGAGGCCATCTCACTGTAAAGACTTTTTTTTAACCCTTTTTGATGAAGCTGCAACCATTGGTTGATATATAACCTTTTATAGTATGACTTACCAAATGGGCACGCCACTAGGAACCCAAAAAAAACCATATATTGATTTTTATTTTTGGATGGAGGATTGCTATTTGATTGGTTGACAGATATAGTAATGTCTATTTTCATCTAGTACAATTTGAGTTGGTCTAGTAGTAGAGAACATGTTCTAGTATAATTTGAGTTGGTCTAGTAGTGGAGAACATGTTCTATTGAAAAAAGGTCACAACTTCAAATCCCAAGGGAATAAGATATGTATTTTTTTTCTTTTTCTTTTTGAGAATAGTTCGTTCTCTTTGGAGCCAAGGACTGAGGGGCATCCATTCCGCCAAATTCGCCCGGGGCACAATCCTGGCATCATCCCTTATCAGATGTCTTCATGAGATTTGAACCCTAGTGGGCTCAATGAGAACCATTGAACTTCACCAGTCGACCAATTCACAATTGACAGATATGTACTTTTCGTTTGTAGCAATCTAAAAATTAGTGGATGGAGTAACCATGGAACATACTATTCACCCTCATCAATTGTGCTTAGCCAATTGAACTAGAACCTTTGATATATATACTGATTTTTTTTTTAAATTTTGAACATGAAATGTTTTTAATATAACAACACAATCTAAAATATTTTAACAATTTAATAGTACACTTTACAGTTGCCTAGTGAGTTGAAATTTAAATTTGGTATTTTCTATGTCGATTGTCACATGTGCAAGTGCTAATCTTTGTGATTTCCTCTCTTTTCCTTTGAACATGAAATATATTTAATGCAATGACACAATCTAGAAACAATTTAATTGTACACTTTAAAGTTGGTAAGTGAGTTGATAATGGTATACATCAATGAAGTTAGAGACCTAATACAATTTAAATTTGATATTTTTTATATCAACAAGTCACTCCGTCAAGTGCTAATCTTTGTGATTTTTTACGTTGAACATGAAAAAACATTTAATGTAGCAATATAATCTAAAATATTTTAATAATTTAGGTATACACTTTAAAGTTGGTAAATGAGTTCATAATATAGTACATCAATGAAGTTAGAGACCTATGAAAAATAAAATTCGCTACTTTTATTTTTCTTTTATGTCAATTGTCATTCAGTCAAATGTTAATGTTTCTGATTTTGATTGTCACAATCCATGTAATTGTAGGGGAGCTAGAACAACCGACTATAAATAACTACAATTTAAATATACCTACCAAAATAAATGCTTACGATATTTAATAGACTTATTAAAATAAAATTGACAAATAATATACATTGACATGAAATGAAATAAAGACAAGATTTTTTTATTAAATGTATCTACATTTAAATTATTAACAATTCTCAAAGAAACTTAACAAATAATATAAATTTTGATATGGATATATAGTTTTTTAATGAATAGTTTTAGTAAATATTGTTATAAATATTCACAATAAAAAGGTAGTTCAAAAAAGTCAAACCCCTAAAGGCCAAATAAGGTTTAAGCAATAAAGCTATTAGGAGAGTAGAGAAAGAGAAAAGAGTGGAAGGGGATCATCATTATTAAATTGTTCGTATACAACAACAAGGTCCAAGGTACAAGTGCAAGATGGTCCCATCCATTGTTATTGTATGCAAATTATGTGTAAAAATAATAAAATTCTATAACTAATCCACTTATTAGTCCAAATCTTATTTCATATGCACACACAATGAGGAATGAAAGACCAAACATATAAAAATGTAATTTTTACCTTTATCTACTCTTTGTAGATTGTCTCCAATGTTCTCCTAGCTTTGAAATTCTTGTTTTGAGCTCTAAGAACTACCAATTTTCTTCTTCCAAGATGTCTTCAAAGTGTGGTGATAGTGGATTTTTAATGCAAATCTAGGATGAATTGCCTAAAATGCTTTGAGATGGATAATGCAAGATGGAATGATGAGAAAACTGAATATGATAATGATGAAACTAAGATGCCTATGATGTTATGGTTATGATAATGATCCTAAAATGCTTGAAATAATATTGCTAAAATTCTTGAATTCACAAAACGCTAAGATATCAAAGATTACTAATTGTTCAAGATGGCTAATTATTCTCAAAAGGGTGAAAACAATGCTCCTTTTATAGTTTTTTGAAATCCTCAAGCACATGTGATAGAATCTAATGGTTGAGATTGAAAGGTGGATAAATCAATGGCCAAGATCAAATTAGTTAGAGAGGTTGAGAAAAGTGAGGAATTAGTTGGAATGTGAGAGCAAGAATAGGGGAATGTTCCTCCTACGATGGAAAGAAAGAGATTGTTGAGGGAAGGAGAGACCCATGTAAAGTGTCTCTCCATGACCCTTGAGAGGACTAAGGAAGAACCTTTTCCTCAATGGGACTCTATGAACAAGTGTCCCTATGAGACATGTTTGACCATGTGATGTGGCTAGACAAGCTACTAATTTATAGCCATGAGGGAATAGACTAAGTCCTATAAGGACATGAGGTCATAAGACCAAGTCCCAAAAAACCACATATCCCCTTCCATCTCATTGGAATAGGACTCATGATTGAAAGAAAATAGGATAATAAATAAATAAAATTAATTAATTATTTTAGCCAAGGGTGAGGTGTCAAGTGAGGTGGATGATGAATGTGTAAATAAGTAATTCTTAGAAAATCACTAAATGGAAATAATATGAGGACTTAGGAATAGAAGAATTAACTATGTGAATTAACAAAATAAATTAAATAATTTATTTAGTAAATAGAAGAACGACCATTAATTAAATAATAAATATTTAATTAATTTATTAATTATATTTTGGGTGTATATATTTTGTGCCTCTTTGACATAAGGTGCTTGTCGCATTGTGTCAAA
>MU223776.1:10178537-10199244 GCA_018584345.1 Thuja plicata
CAATCTCAAGATGAAGGACAGAAGATGGAAGAAAAAGAGACAAGAGGGAAAAGAAAGTAGAAATGCAGTGGGTTACAAGGGTCCCTAATCAAGTCAAATAGGTCACGAGAGGCTATAAATAGCAGTAAAATGCACAAAAGGAGCATCATTTGTGCACTTGGCATTTGAAGAGTGGAGCGAGAGTGAAAGACCATTCAAAGCTAGACAAGATGGCATTCCCGTTACACCGTCATTGTTTTGAGCAAGTCAGACGACATCAGAGGCTAGCCAACTATGTTGATCTGATAGGTAGATCGATCTTTCTTGTGTTTTTTAGCATTTTATTTCATAAAGGTAGATTTTTCTTGAATTCCATAGGTAAAATTTGGATATTTCTAGAAAATTGAATAGATGTGCAATTACGACATGTAATTGCATAGGAACTTAGGGTAGATGTGCATAGCTACACAAATGATCATTTTTACTGCATCAATAAACCTTCTTAGTTCACATTTGTTAGTTATGCACAACTGTGAAATTTAATTACACAATTATAGAAGGAATGCGCTAGAATAACTGAGAGGAGAGGATGAATTAGTGGCCTCAAAAATATTCCAATAAATCAACCCAAAAACTTAGTACCACAATATTAAGCCTCTAGATATATTCAGTCCTACAAGATGAATGCCTTCACACAATCTTAATAAATAACTACTTCTCAGAGTTTCCTGTTAAACCTTATTCTTATTGTTTACCAATTAGTAGTCTTTCATTTACTGAAAAGCAGTAAATTGCTTAGTGTATACGGATCAATCCAAAATAGTTATGTGTAATGCAAAACACTAAAGTAATGACTCATAAACACATTGAAAAATTGATTTTTAACGTGGAAACCATGTTAAGGGAAAACCACTTGGGACCAGTAACTCAAAATTTTCACTCTTCTGAAGTGAGCTCGATGAAGAGCCAACCCTGTTAAAGGTTACAAAGACACTTTTAGGTGTGACCTTGTTAGAGGATTTAAATAGAATAGTTTGTCACTTGATATCAGGCATCTCTATGCTACCTTCTATGACTGAACCCTGGATTGTCAAATTATATCTCGCATCTCATGCTATCTTGATGATCAAAATTTTTGATACTCTATGGGATGTATCTCAATATAGAAAGGATTGTTAAGTCCTACTCGCTTAAGAGACTTTCTGAATCAATGGTTAAACTGAAACAGTAAATGATCTGTTCACACATTCAACTTAGACTTACAGATTTTTAGATCTATTGTAAGCTCATAATACCTTTCTGATCAATGTATCTTTTCAATAACTTTACTCTACTTCTTTCTGCTCGGTGATGTCGTGCTTCTCTATTGCTCGGTGTCCACAGAAATCTTTAGATCTTTCCTCAGCTTGATTGATCAGGAATGTATGATGTTGTTCTTCATCAGTTTCTCTTCAGCATCCTCTTTCTCTATTCACTCCCCTAATTCATAATGAATTAGACTGTCTCTTTATATACATGATATCACCGTTTCCCACTTCTTGATTTTCTTGTTCTTGTTGTGATCCACAATTTTAGCCAATCTTGCTTTAAAGATTTACTTAAGTTTTATCCCTTATATTTCTCCTTGACAACTAGATAAAACAACTTTAAATATTTTACTTATCTTTGGCTTTAACTTGTCGATGAAAAAAATGTTAACAACTAGTTAATTCTATCTTTAGCTTTTCCAGCTAAGTATTTTATCATTTATGAACTTCAGTTCCTTTCAGTGTTTTAACTCTTTGATAGCTTTGGTCAACATTTCAATTCTCCTCGGGCTTCTCCGTCGGTGTTGTCTATTCATTGGGGTTGTCTGTCTGTTGGGTAACACTGTAATTCTGGCCGTTGGTTATGGTTGTGATTCTGGTTGTCAGTAATGCTTGTTAGGTTTCTTGCTTGGGCATCACTTTGACTTTGCTTTTGGGTTTCTCTGTCCATCGGGTTCCACTAACCATCGGTGTTTGTAGTCACTTATTAAATGCTGGTCTTTTATGCATTACTAAAATTATAATATTTATCTCTCCGATTCTCTGAAGTTTTTGACACTTTGAATATAACCGATCAGATTATATCAAGTTGTCATCAATGACAATACAATCCATTAACTGATTTAATGTCTTGCATTATCTTTCTACATTTTGGTGATCAAGTTAACATCTTCAAACATTCAATCAGTTATATGTCATCAATCTCTCCCTTTGGTAGTGATGGAAACACACTACATTATCACATTATATTATTACTAATACAAAATGAAATATATCAAGTGTATTTTATCCATCTATCCCAAATCTTTTGTTCTATTAATAATACAAATGTATGGCTCTCGATAAGCTCAAATAGCTTAGATTTTTTTCTTGCAGAGTGTCTTCTTTAATCTTTAACCCCTTTACTGGATATATGTAGCAGCTTCTGTCTCTAATCTTGGTATGTGCTCTGCCTTGGCTTTTCCTCTCCTTGATCATCTCTTTTTCTTTTGAAAGCAATCTATCCCTTAGTATGTATTCTCTCTTTTATGTTACTTCTCTCCCTTTGATGGTTATTTCATATATAATCTCTCTTCCTATGGATAATTATATAATATCTCCTTGATAATGAGATAATCTCTCCCTTATAATTCCTAGTAATGAGATAATCTCTCCCTTTGACAATAATTCCAAACAATTCTTCCATATCATCTTCCATCCTTTTTATAATATACTCCTTGAATTTCCCTATCCATCAGCAATACATTGACTCTGGTGTTCGGTGTAGATATGTACCTTGTCGTGTACATATGTATCTTTGCAGTCCATCTCTTTGCTTGCTTCAACATGAATGATATTCTAATTGTAAGTAGGCTGATGCAACCTCCTATTCATCTTACTGACCGATAGACAAGGGTTGTACCCCTAGTCTCTATCTCAGGTACTCAAAGGTATCTTTCAGCAATGGCTTGGTAAATATGTTAGCTAATTGTTCCTTTGATTGAACATATTCCAATATCACCTCTTTTTATTGCACTTGTTCTCTTAAATAGTGATACTTGATAGCAATATGCTTAGTCTTAGTATGCATGACTGGATTCTTTGATATATTTTTTGCACTAGTATTATCACAATAGATAATCACTAGTTCAAGAATCTTCATATTCATACCTTCCAGCAACTGTTTGATCCATGCAATATGGGAGAAATTTGCAGCAGCAGCCACATATTCTTCTTTTGCAGTAGACTGAGAGATGCATCCTTGCTTCTTTTTGATCCATGTGACAAGTCTATCACCCATGAAGAATGCTCCTCCAGTTGTGCTCAAATTTTCCTTCTCTTTTATACCATAAGCCATACTCCTCAGTGTTCTTTAGATATCTCATAATTCTCTTGATAACAGTCATATGTGATTCTTTGGGATTAGCAGAGAATCTTGCAACTATTCCAAGTGTATGTGCTATATTTGGTCTGGTATGAACAACATACATTAGTTTTCCAATCATTGATCTATACAAGGTCTGATTTACCTCATTTTATTCATCTTCCTTTGTCAACTTACATCTGGTTTCCATAGGTGTTCCAACTAGCTTGGAATCTTCTATCTTGAATATCTTCAACACTTCTTTGATGTTTTTGGTCTGAGTGATATATATGCCTGCATCTTTTTGAAGAATCTCTACTAGAACAAGAAAGAATATGATATCCCCAAACATAGACATTTCAAACTCTTTGCTCATTTCATTAGCAAAGGATTTACATAACATTTCATTTCCCCCAAAAATGATATCATCAACAAATATTTTAGCAATCAGAATATTACCATGGGTATCTTCTTTTAAGTACAGATGGCTATTTTCACTTGTTCTTACAAATTCAATGCTAATGAGATAGGAGTGAATTCTTTCATACCAGGCTCTAGGTGCTTGTTTCAATTCATACAAGGCTTTATGTAGTCTACATACCATGTTTCTCTTATCTGGATCAACAAACCCTTCTGGTTGTTCAATGTATGCCTCTTCTTCCAGTATTCTATTTAGGAATGCAAATTTGACATCCATCTGGTATACCTTGAATCCTTTGAATGCAACATAAGAAAGAAGAATTCTAACTCCTTCTAGTCTAGCAACGAGTGCAAAGGTTTCACCATAATAAATATCTTGTTCTTGTGCATAACCCTTTCATACTAATCTTGCTTTATTCCTTGTAACTTCTCCATTCTCATTCAGCTTATTTCTAAATATCCATTTGGTAGTGATGACATTCTTGTCATCAGGTCTCAGTACTAGTTTCCATGTACTATTCTTCTCAATATTTTCTATCTCTTCATTCATATCACTGATCCATTCCTCATTTTCAAGTGCAGTATTAACAGATTTAGGCTCAAAATCACAAAGTAAACATCTAGTGTTTAGTGACTTACTTCTTGTTCTCATTCTAGCCTTCTTATCTCCTATGATCTAATTCTGTGGATGATTTCTTCTAACATACTTGGCAAGTTTTGGTTCAACTCTTTGTCCATCATTCTAATTATCATCTTTACATTCATTCTGATCTCCATCGCTTGGTACATCATCTTGAGTATTTTCCTAATTTTTGGTAATTACAGCATGATGCTCGGGTGCAATATTATGTTGCTCAGGTAGAGTGTCAGGCTCTTCAGTGTAAACAAACCTGTTGTAGTCTTCCGGTTCTTTTCTTCTTTCCTTATCATTCTTCTCTACAAATTCATCTATTCTTACATTTGCACTTTCAATGATCTTGTTAGATGACTTGTTAAGACATTTATAGGCCTTACATTTGGCAGAATACCCTAGAAAGATACCTTCATCACTTTTGGAGTCAAGCTTTCCATTTCTTTCATCTTTCAAAATATAACATTGACTACCAAAGATTCTAAAGTAACTTACATTGGGTGTACAGTTAATTTGGAAGACTATGGGTTTGATTATAATGGAGTTCCTTCAATCAAAGGAAGCATGATAAAGGGTTCTAGAGACTACTGAATGGGCATCGGGTGATTCTGGGTCTCTTTTTAATTTTTCAGATGAAGCTTCTTGGAGCACTGAGAGCAATAGAGATTCAATGAGTACAGATGATTATAGTGAGATAATATTCAGAGATTCAGGGCGACTGACGTGTACCCATTCTGGATTGCCTGAAGATCCTTCCATGCTGCATAGTTCCTTTTTTTGCATGAAATCATCTCCTTCTCTTCAAACGGAATATTATTTTAAGAATAATGGTTATTTCCAGGATTCTGTATTATCGAATCAACATTTCTTTGATGATATATACCACCAGAATAGGGAAACAAATCCAGAAATATCCACTTCCCCAGTTAAAACTCCCCAGGATACTGATGGGCTACTTGCCTAGCTTAATAACAGTGCTAGTAGCTTTTTTATCTCCCCATCAGTTACTTTGGGACATGTAGAAACTAGTTCTGATTCTGACCCATCTAGCATAAATAGTTATTGGTTAGACAGTAGGAGTAACAAAAACAACCATGTAGGATTTTTGCAGTTTCAAAATTCAATTGGGGTTCCTTGTGTGTCAGAAAGTGGAGCCTTTATGAGTGAAGATTTTGCTGACATAGTTAAGTCAAAGCACATCAAAGAGAAGTACATGCCAGGATTTTTGCAAGAATCTGCCAAGTTAAATTTTGATGTACCTTCAAGATCATTTAATGCAACTACTAATTTTGATTATTGTTTGGTACATGACACAAGAACATCAGATTCGCTAACGGATTAATTTCATGGGGTTGACAATAAATTTATTATAAATGTATATGGAAATTAATTTGCTGAAAAAAAAAACTTACATTGGGTGTGTAACCATACCAAAGCTCATAGAGTATCTTGTTTGTGTCCTTCAATTGTACTTTGTTCAATGTGTAGATAACAGTACTGACAGCTTCCCTCCAGAAAGTTTGAGTGATAATTTTCTCGATCATCAGTGTTCTTGCATAATCAACAATGGATTTGTTTCTCCTTTCAACAATTCCATTTTTCTATGGTGTTCTCGGTGTAGGAACCTGTCTTTTAATTTCATGCTCATTGCAATAGCTAGTGAATTCATCTGAAATAAATTCCCCTCCTCTATCTAATCTTAAGCATTTCAATTCCTTGCCACTTTTTTCCTACCATAGCCTTATACTATTTAAACATCTTGAATGCTTCTTATTTATCTTTTAGGAACATAATTGTCATCATTCTAGAATAATCATCAACAAAGAGAATTAAATACCTATCTCCATAGTAACTCTTTGTCCTCGTGGGTCCACATAAATTAGTATGGACTAATTATAGAATTGCATTATATGTATGGGCTTTACTCTTGAAACTAGACTTTGTCATTTTACCTTTTTGACAATTCTTGCACATGATAAGCTTCGGCTTTGACATGCTCAGTAAGCCTCTTACTCTAATTCAGTCCTTTTACCTAGTAAGCATTTTCAGATTTGATCAAGTTATTCAACATTATGGTTCCTTTACCTTCAACTGGACAAGGTGTGTCATTACCCATTCTTACTGATCCACCATTATATTATTCAAAAGTTTCAAAAATTTTTTTATCACTGGTCATGTGGTGAGTGAAGCCACTATCTATAATCTAGACATCATTCTTACTAACCTTAGATATGAGTGTAGTATCTACATACCTTTCTTCTTCTTCATGTGAATCACCCTTCATGGCTACAAATACCATCTCAAAGTCTTCTTCAAATTCAATGTTAGTATTATCAGCTATGTTCTCATCTAGGTAACAATATTTCTTCCCTTTTTCCTTGTAGTCTTGGGTATCTCTTCTGTTAGATTTTCGGTTGCTTCAGTAATCTGTATTATCACCTCGGTCAAAATTCTTTTCATATGTTCTATCATTACTTATGTCATCTTTTCTTCTGTTAGGGCATCTTTCAGCAAAGTGTCCAACCTCTTTACAATTAAAACATACAAGTGGTAATTTACCTTTGTATCTACCTTTTCATCTCTGCAATCTTCTTTCCATTAGTTCTTTAATCTCATCAAGTCCTTGATCCTCATTGTCACTTTCACTATCATTTCTAATAATGTGTCTATGAGTTGACTTACTTATTTTCAAAGAATATTTGAATGCAGACTCTATAGATGGTAAGACACTATTATCAAAGTTATTCATCTCAAATGAAATAAGTCTACCAATCAAACTATCTAGAGTAACAGTATTGTTTGCAACTACTCTCATTTCTTGTATAGTAGATACTCTAATAGCATATACAGGCAATAAGGTTATTAGGATTTTACTTACCACTGTCTCTTCTTCAAGTACGCCTCCAAATCCTCTAATATCATTGACTACATGTTTGATTCTATAGCTATAATTAGTGATATTTTTTGCTTCTTTCATCCTTAGGTCATAAAACCTCCCTCTTAGTCTTTATACCTTGGCTCTTACTACATTATCATCTCCTCCATGTACCAGCTTCAATTTATCCCACATTTGCTTTGTAGAGGTGTAGGTTTTGACATCTTCAAATTCAACATCAGAGAGTGATGAAGCAAGTTCTATCATCATGCAATTATTCTCATGCTTTTCTCTCAATTTCTCAAGAGTGTGAGGTCATGTAGGCAACACATATTCAATATCTAGGTGTTGAGTAACATCATTACCAATACCTGATAGGTGGAGTCTTATTACGCTTTTCCATGATGCAAAGTTGTCTTTATTCAACTTGGGGACATCTCTCTTGTTCATCTTGTGATCTTTTTCTTGAGATGTTAAACTCCCTTTCTAAGAAAACAAGCTCTGATACCAATTGTTAGAACAACTGAGACGGGGGTGAATTAGTGGCCTCAAAATTTTTCCAATAAATCAACCCAAAAAATTAGTACCACAATACTAGGCCTCCAATTATCTTTAGTCCTACAAGATGAATTCCTTCACACAATCTTAATAAATAACTAATGCTTGGAGTTCACTGTTAAACCTTATTTTTACTGTTTACCGATTAGCAGTCTTTCATTTATCAAAAAATAGTAAATTTCCTAGTGTATACTGATCAATCCAGAACAATTATGTGTAATGCAAAACACTAAAGTAATGACTCATAAACACATTGACACATGGTTTTTAACATAGAAACCCTACTAAGGGAAAAACCACTTGGGACTGGTAACCCAAAATTTTCACTCTTCTAAAGTGAGCTCGGTGAAGAGCCAACCCTGTTAAAGGTTACAAAGACACTGTTAGTTGTGACCTTGTTAGAGGATTTAAATAGAATAGCCTGTCACTTGATATCAGGCATCTCTATGCTACCTTCTATGACTGAACCCTAGTTTGTCAAATGGTATCTGGCATCTCATGCTATCTTCATGATCAAACTTTTTGATACTCCATGGGATGTATCTTAATATAGAAAGCATTGTTAAGTCTTGCTCGGTTAAGAGATTTTCTGAATGAATGGTTAAACTGAAACAATAAATGATCTCTTCACACATACAACTTAGACTTGCAAATTTTCAGATCTATTGTAAGCTCATAATACCTTTCTGATCAATGTATCTTTTCAATACCTTTGCTCCACTTCTTTCTACTCAGTGATGTTGTGCTTCTTTGTTGCTCGGTGTCCGTAGAAATCTTTAGCTCTTTCCTCAACTTGATTGATCATGACTGTATGAAGTTGTTCTTCATCGGTTTCTCTTCATCATCCTCTTTATTTATTCACTCCCCTAATTCATAATGAATTAGATTGTCTCTTTATAGATATGATATCACTGTTTCTCACTTCTTGATTTTCTTTTTCTTGTCGTGATCCACAATTTTAGCCAATCTTTATTTAAATCTTTACTTAAGTTTTATCCCTTAGATTTCTCCTTGAAAAATATATACAAAAAATTTAAATCTTTTACTTATCTCTGGCTTTAATTTGTTCATGAAAACAATATTAACAACCAATTAAGTCTATCTTTAGCTCTGCCAGCTAAGTATTTTGTCATTTTTGAACTTTAGTTCCTTTCGGTGTTTTAACTCTTTGATAGCTTCGGTCAACACTTAAGTTCTCCTCAGGCTTCTCCATTAGTGTTGTCCGTCCATCGGGGTTGTCTATTTTTTGGGTAACACTATAATTCTGGCCATCAGTTATGCTTGTGATTCTACTCATTGGTAATGCTTGTTGGGTTTCTTGCTTGGGCATCACTGTGAATTTGCTTTCGGGTTTCTCTGTCCGTCGAGTTCCACTAACCATTGGTGTTTGTAGTCACTTAGTGAATGTTGGTCTTTTATGCATTACTGAAAGCATAATCTTTATCTCTCTGATTCTCTAAAGTCTTTGACACTTTGAATATAGGCGATCAGATTATATCAAGTTGACATCAATGACAATACAATCCATTAACTGATTTAATGTCCTGCATTATCTTTTTGTGTTTCAATGATCAACTTAACATCTTCAAACATTCAATCAGGTATATGTTGTCAGAATGTGCACATATGTTATACCTATGCAAATATAGATGTCTTTTGCGCATGTACAGTATGATCTTGCACATCTCAACTGTAGGTTGTAAAAACTGTTGAGTGTAGATAAAATAGATATCCAAAGGGTAAATGAGAATCCATTTGTCCTTGAAATCATTGATTTGGTTAGTAAAAATTGTGGCATGCTTTCTAGTTGACCAACAAAAGGTAGATAATTTATGAAATTATCTGATTGATGATTTGATCTAAATGATCCACATAATCGATAGATAGCATCAATAATGTGTTTGTGTAGAAATTTTCTTTATAAATTCTTGTCGATTGATTGCAAGATAGGTTAATAGATGTATTATTTTGATTAGATGTTTAGGAGGATCTATTAGATCTAATGATGTCCCAGGAGATATATCTCATTACCTAGTCTCAAACCTTTTTATTAGAGATAGATAGGCTCATGATTGGCAGCACAAGGTTTCATCGTCTGATTTATATGCCTGAGATTAGGGTTAATCTAGGGATGTTGACATCACTTTTTTAGCAATGAAATTATGAGACCATCTTGTTCAACTTAACCATAGGTGAGATGACGGTCCTAATAGAGGATGTATATCACATCCTCAGATTACCCATCATAGGAGAGCTAGTGCACTATGATCAGTATGGGCGGTTAGTAGAGTGTTGAGAGGTATTTGGTGATGATGCTATAGAGGGATCAAATATTGGTTGGGATGATATGGTAGCATTATATGAGCCATTTCTAGGTGTGCTTGCGGGAGCCATCGAAGGATATGTATGCCCCGATAGGAGGTCACATGGATTTACAACTGGATGAGGTAGGGCATTACTGAGGACGGTTGATGAGGGTACCATATTTTTTTGGGGGTGTGTATTCTTGCACATTTATATCATGATCTACACCAATTTGAATATTATGGATCATATTATTTTTTAGTAGGAGTGACTCTTTTGCACATTTGGGAATGGGAGCACATGACCATTACACAACCTTTGTCGATGAGATTCAAAGGTTCAAGACAACCCTACATTTTCTTGTATGCTTCCTTTCATTCCCAACCTAAGCTGGAAAATTTAGAGTACTATAGACATGCCTTTGACACATTAGATTTATTCATATGGAGAGTGTTAGCACTGTAAAAATCAGCAATAAATTTGGTCAAAATCATTAAAAATCCTTCTATGTCTTGCAAAGTCTTAAATCCTAGTTTCAAAATTATAGTTTTTGGTTGAAAATAGTCTTAAACCCTTCATGGTCTATTATAATTTGCAGTTACCTTTTTGGTCTCTTAAAATCCTTATAACCCATGTGCTTTATGTTTCATGTCAAACGGGGCCATCCCTTTTAATTTTTCCTAATTCTAAGTAGGTGATAAATTAATTTTGTTTTATTTCCCTAATTCCTAGGCCCTGACATATTTTATTACCTTTTTCATCTGTCATGCAAGTTGTTCTTCATCTGACGGTAGGCATATTACCTTCAATGCTGAGATGTAGATCTTTATCCTTTGAGGCATTGCACAATCATAACACGTGGAATGTGGTAGGCCAGGTAAGAAGCTTAAGATAGGGTAATAGGTAGAAAAACTAAATTTGATCCAACGGCTAGTTTAAATACTTAAAGAGAAATATGAAGGTCTTTATTCATTAAGGCATCACGCCTATATGACAAGTGGCATTTTGTGACGTCATGATCCTAGGGTTACTAAGGCAATTTAAAGAAGCAGCAAGTTGGTGAAGATTTTATGGCTGGTGTAAAGACTCTTACATAAGATGTAGTAGATCTAATCATTAAGGCATTATGCCTTTCTGCCACATGCCTACGGTGGGTCTTGTTCAAAGCTAAGTAAAGTTAAAGAAAAATCAAGTAGAAAGGATCAGATGGACAACGCTTTCCCTGGATGCATAAGATGAAGTTCTTTACTAATTGAGGCATTGTGCCTGATGAACATGTGTCCCAGTGGGTCTGGCTAAAGTCAGGAAGAGTAAGGTAAATCATACTTAAGTTAAAGAAGATATGACGATTGGCACAAAGCCTTGAAGCGGAGATGTACAAGATCTATCCATTAAGGTATTACTCCCGATCGACACCTGTCCTCCTATGATCATGGGGCCGGAGTAAGGAAAAGGTAAAGGGTGGATATATTAGAAAAGATCCTACGGTAGGCGTGAAGGCTTAATGTAAAGTTTCTCAAGATCTAGTCTTTAAGGGATTGCGCTTATGAAACGCATGACAGATCAGATCACTAGCCCGAGTATTGAAGGTTCATCAACGACTATGTTTTAAAATGATGCTAAGGCTTGATCTTGACTGTTGATGCTAATTTTTGTGCCGCTTGTGACCATTTTAACTAACTTCCAAAATTTCAAATGCGTTATGTAGGATTTTCAAAGCGATGGATTACGTCTTATGCTATAGGATGATAAAAAGGTGAATCTGATCTTCTATGTCATGTTTTTACAGATGTTGGATATAGTATGGAGGAAAATTGGTAGTTCTAAAGATATTTATTACAAAAATTATCTTCTTAGGGTTTATGTAAGCCTATAAAACAATATTTAAACCCTTGGCTTATCCTATTCCATTCTTCACCATAAATTTGGACCTGTTTTAGAGTTTTATATTGCTGATTTGATCAGATTCCTAGGATTTTAAGCCTTTCAAAGAAGGAAAGTTGAGTTTCTCCATTTATTGAGGGTTAATTCTCTAGTGTAATTAATATAGATAAGATATTCCATATGTTATTCCTTTTGCAGGGCATGGTTCTTTAGTTTCCCAATAAGTTGGCGGCTAGATCAGATTTTTACATACTGGAAGCATAGAATGTTTTACGAGAATGGATGAAAGATTTGCTTGATATTTGAAAAGATTTAATTCTATCATTTAATATTTATATTTTCTAAGCCCTAACCCTAATTGGATCTGAAGCTTGTTGCAGTCCTTGTTTCTATAAATAGACTTCCAAGATCATTTTAGAGGGATGGTGAATTCACAACTGCAATTTAGTTTCCTGATTTCTGTCTTGTTTTAGTGTCTTTAGTCATTCTTGAATGTATTGAAGAAGATAGTGGTTTAATAAGAATATAGTGGAATTCCCTTCCATTTTTATTGATGTCTTCCTGTGTTTTGATCTTTGAGTCCCTGTGTATGAATTTTGTAAGGAAAGTTTAATACTCTATTTACAAGGTATTGGTAAGATTATTTTTGAGTCTCTTTTAAGGAGAGAATTAAATTCTTAAGATTAGTCTCAGGGGATTCCGGGTTTACATAATAATTTGATGTCTAAATGTGGAATGAATGAATGATTTGTAAGGCACTTCATTTGGGTTCTAGGTGTATTATTGTTTAAACCATTTATGTGAATGTATGTTCAGTTGACTCTTGGCCCTAGATTTGGCACTGGTTTGAACTTGATAGGTAGTTATCACGATCAATCCATAAAATTTAAACAACCATTTTCATTTATGTTATTAAGAACATATGTGTTTAATCAATTGTATTGAATAATACAATTCACTTTGTTGATTCCTTGGGGAGAGAATCATTAGGTTAGCTTTCCTGAGTCAAGAACTCTAAAAAGAAGAAGGATGAGAATCCTTGTTTCACTGTTATTTTCCCTTCCTAAGTTCATGGTCTGGCTTGTTGAGATCTATGTAAGATTGGTCTTGTTCATATGGAAGGTGTGCTATCAATTATTACAGTAAAAGGCAGGAGGAAAATTAGTGTAACCCTTAATCTACTGTTAAGTTTACTGAGAAGCAGTAATCTATAAAAGGTACAGTCACCTAAGTCTTTGGAGCTCAAAGAAGGAGGATTAATCCTCATCAATTGGACTTATTTCTTGACTTGATCATAATTTGGGTTTTATGATAGTCAAGCATTGTTTCTATATAGGATCCTACAAGAAAAAGCTCCAACAAATTGGTGACTTTGCTGGGGAGTTAGTTATAGAGTCATGTTTTTTTAGGTGATATTCCTCATGTTTCTAAGAGTGAGTCTTTTATGCTTGTTTTTCATTGCAAAGTGTCTGAAAGTCCAAATTTCATGAAGAAATATCTATACTATTTCACATATGGTGAGTGGCGACTCTAAGTTCTCTAATTTGCACCAGTGTGCATGTTTGAAGAAAGATTACAAAGAAGGTGGACTTGCAGTGATGAGGCAGTAGATGTTTGGACTCTTATGACTACAAAATTGTCAAGTTAGGAATTAGTATGAGACCCTATTTTTGGGATGTGTTGAGAGTTTTCTGGTTTTAAAGAAGGTCAGAGTGGGGTGAAGTGATCTCATCTAATTCAAATTTGGCCTCTGTAAAGAGGTGGCGACTCTACCATAGTTTTGAAAGGTGATTTGAAGGTGACTTCAGATCAAGTATTTTTGTAGCTTCTCCAATACATTTAGGTATTTTGTGTTTCAAAGTAATAAGTTTTTTTCCTTATTAAGTGATCTAAGCACTAAAACAAAGAATAAGGTGTGATAAGAGGTTTACATGCTTTAAATTTTAAGTTGCCTTCTACAAAATCATATGGAATTATTGTATTAGTTAAAATGGGAAACATAGACAAAGATATTGCATTGTTAAACTAAGTCATCCAAAGAGATTGCATAGTGTGGATGAGATTGAAGGTGGGAAGGAGAATGGATCTATCAATGCCTTTATTTTATGAAAGGTTTTGTGATGCATATGATGAAATTCCAGTGGGTGTTGATTTTCCAAAGTCTATTTTCGTTGGTTTTCTTTTGGAACTTTGTTTTCCTGAATCAAACCATTGGCCAACCTCCTTAAGGAAAGAATGTTATGTGCATATTAGAGATTGGATAACTAATCTTTCAAATCTTAAACTTGAAGATACACATGAGGTTGTACCTAGTGATGTTGATATTGAGAATGATAGAACTGATGAAGGAGATGTGTCTAGTATGGATGCTCTTACTTATAGTCATAAGAGTGATGCTCTTTCTCAATATGAGGTAGAGGACATGTGCAGTCAATAAGAAGAAAATGATTGGATAATAGAAAATGTTGATGGTGATTTATTTTCAGAAGAGGGTGAAGATGATGACAGTGGTTCAATTTACAGTGAACAAATTTTAGATCTCTTGACTTGTGAGTATCTCAGATGTTCAGGAAGGGATATCTCTGAAGTCTCTCACCCAACACACATTGAGTTTGATAGAGAGTATGAGTCAGTAGGTTCAGATTTTGACATGTGTGTTTCTCATTCTCTTTGTGCTTCTACATTACTTGGCTACAACAAGATGGGTTTTGATCTATCAGATGGTGAATGCACCTATGTTTCCTCAGATTCAAGGTGTGAGGATATTTCTGATAAAATGTTGAGTACTGATTGGAATAGTTGTGTAGATTTTGAATATTTTTTAGATTCTAAATCTTTCATTAAAACATTTAAAGATGGTCCTTTAGTTTCTCAAGTTACATATGTTTATAATGAGTGTATTGATGTTTTCCCTTCCACCCACCAGTAGGTTTTGGATTTGTATGATGCTGATAATTTGCAGGAGAGTTCTGTAGAGAATTTTGATATTGATATGCAAACTAGTGTTATGATGCAAGATGGTCTCTTTGTTGAAGAGGAGAATATAGATCATGGCATGAAGCTTTATCAATATGATGGTTTTGAAAATAGTTTTTGTTCAAATATTGACATGTATCCTCTTGTAGAAAATATATCCAATAAAGATGATCCCAGCAACTTGGCAGAACAAAAGTGCCTTTCTCAGCTGGATGGTGATTGTCCCAGATGTGGCAGTGAATTGGATAATGTTGATTGTTGCATTGATTCTTAATTACTTCTAATTGGTGAATGCAACATGTTTATGCCACATGATTTTCAAGATCTGTATGATTTCCATTTTAGCTCTAATATGGACTATGCTGATATTTATTATCTTGAGCTAATGGAAAGTGGTAATAAGTTTGATTAGGAAGATGAAAGAAATTGTTTCAGCTTGCTTCAAGTGCAAAGAGAAGAAGGTTTTGTGTTTGAAAAAGGAGAGCTACAATAGAAATTTGGTGATGGCTTAGGGCCATCAAGCCTTGTTTTTTTCTTTCAAATTAGGAGAAGAGTTGCAAAGGTAATATGACTCTGCTCAGTAATATATATGTCTGTATAAAGATTCCTACTTTTTCCTGCTTTAGGTGTGTCCACTTTAGGGTTTAATTTTTTGTTATGGTCTACTTTTCCCAGAGATCTGGATTCTAGTGTTGATCTAGCACTCAACCTTCCCCAGTCAGATCCTATCTTAGCACTGTAAAAATCTACAATAAATTTTCTCAAAATAATGAAAATCATGCTATGTCTTGCAAAGTCTTAAACCCTAGTTTCAAAATTATAGCTATTAGTTGAAAAAAGTCTTAAACTCTTCATGGTGTGTTATGATTTTCAGTTACCTTTTCAGTCACTTAAAATCCTTATAACACATGTGCTTTATGTTTTATGTCAAATGGGGCCATCTCTTTTAATTTCTCCTAACTCTAAGCATGCGATGAATTAGCTTTGTTTTATTTCCCTAAGTCCTAGGCCCTGACATATTTTATTACCTTTTACATCTGTCATGCAAGTTGTTCTTCATCTGACAACAAACATATTCCCTTTAATGCTGAGATGCAGAAATTTATCCTTCAAGGCATTGTGCCATCATGACATGTGGAATGTGGTGGGCTAGGTCTGAAGCTTAAGACAAGGTAATAGGCAGACAAATCAGATTTGATCCTATAGATAGTGTAAAGAATTAAAGAGAAAGATAAAGGTCTTTTTGCATCAAGGCATCACGCTTATGTGACAAGTGGAATTTTGTGATGTCATGATCCCAAGGTTACTAAGGTAGTTTAAATAAGTATCAAGTTGGTGAAGATCTTACGGCTGGCATAAAGCCTCATACATAAGATGTAGTATATCTAATCATCAAGGCATTATGACTTTCTGCCATGTGTCTACAGTGGGTCTTGTTCAACGCTAAGTAAAGTTAAAGACATATCAAGTAGAAAGGATTAGACGAATGGAACTTTCCCTTGATGCATAAGATGAAGTTCTTTACTAATTGAGGCATTGTGCCTAATGAAAACATGTCCCAGTGGGTCTGAATGAAGTTAGGAAGAGTAAGTTATAAGACAGTTAAGTTAAAGAAGATCTGACGGTGGGCGTAAATCCTTGAAGAGGAGATGTGCAAGATCTATCCATTAAGGCATTACACTCAATCAACACCTATCCTCCTATGATCATGGGGCCAGAGCAAGGAAAAGATAAAGGGTGAATAAGTTATAAAAGATCATGTAGTAGGTGTGAAGGCTTAATGTAAAGTTGCTTGAGATCTAGTCTTTAAGGGATTATGCCTACGCGACGCATGGCATATCAGATCACCAGCTTGGGTACTTGAAGGTTCATCAACATCTATGTTTTAAAATGATGCTAAGGCTTGATCTTGACCATTGATGTTGATTTCCATACCGCTTGTAACCTTTTTAACCGACTTTCAAAGTTTAAAATGCATTCTGTAGGGTTTTCAAAGTGGTGGATTATGTCTTATGCTACAGAGCGATAAAAAGGGGAATCTGATCTTCTATGTCATGTTTTTTTACAAATGTTGGATACAGTATGGAGGAATATTAACGGTTCTAAAGACATTGATTACATAAATTATCTTCTTAGGGTTTATGTTAGCATGTAAAACAATATTTAAACCCTTGGCTTATCCTGTTTCATTCTTCTCCATAAATGAGGACCTGTTTTAGAGTTTTATATTGTTGATTTGATCAGATTCCTAGGATTATGATCCTTTCAAAGAGTGGAAGTTGAGTTTCTGCATTTCTTGAGGGTTAAGTCTCCTGGGGTAATTAATATAGATAAGACATTCCATCTTTTATTCCTTTTGTAAGTCATGGTTCTTTAGTTTCCCAATAAGTTGGCAGCTAGATTAGATTTTTACAGATTCAAAGCATGGAATGTTTTACCAGAATGGATGATAGAGCTTCTTAATGTTTGAAAATATTTAATATTTTCTATCATGTAATATTTTAATTTTTTTAACCCTGACTCTAATTGGATCTGAAGCTTAATTGGATCTGAAGCTTGTTGCAGTCCTTTTTTCTATAAAAGGACTTCTAGGGTCATTTTAGAGAGATGGTGAATTCACAACTACAATTTAGTTTCCTGATTTCTGTCTTGTTTTAGTGTCTTTAGTCATTCTTGAATGTATTGAAGTAGATAGTGGTTTAATAATAATATAGTGGAATTCCCTTCCATGTTTATTGATGTCTTCCTATGTTTTGATCTTTGAGTCCCTGTGTATGAATTTTGTAAGGCAATTTTAATGCACTATTTACAAGGTATTGGTGAGATTATTTTTGAGTTTATTTCAAGGAGAGAATTAAATTCTTAAGATTATTCTCAGGGGATTTTGGGTTTACATAAGAATTTTATGTCTAAATGTGGAATGAGTGAATGATTTGTAAGGCACTTCATTTGTATACTAGGTGTATTGTTGTTAAAACCATTTCTGTGAATGTATGTTTAGTTGACTCTTGGCCCTGGATTTGGCATTGGTCTGAACTTGATAGGTAGTTATCACCATCATTCCATAAAATTAAAATAATGATTTTTATTTCTTTTATTAAGAACATATGTGTTTAATTAATTGTATTGAAGAATATAATTCACTTTGTTGATCCCTTATAGAGAGAATCATTAGGTTATCCTTCCTAAGTCAAGAATTCTAAAAAGAAGAAGGATGAGAATCCTTGTTTCACTATTATTTTCCCTTTCTAACTTCATGGTTTGGCTTTTTAATCTATGTGTAAGATTGGTCTCGTTCATCTACAAGGCGTGCTATCGATTGTTGCAGTAAAAGGCAGGGGGGAAATTAGTGTAACCCTTAATCCACTATTAATTTTATGGAGAAGCAGTAATATATAAAAGGTAAACCCACCTGAGTTTGTGGAGCTCAAAGAAGAAGGAGAATTAATCCTCATCAATTGGAATTTTTTCTTGGCTTGATCAGAATTTCGGTTTTATGAGAGTAAAGCATTTCTTCTATAAAGGATCCTCCAAGAAAAACCTCCAATAGATACCTTACCTTGATTGCGAGGAGTGGCAGGATGAGAGTTAGTTAGGATAATATTTTTAAGACTTGCTAGCTTATTGGATGGACCCCTTATATTATTAAGAAAGAGATTGTCACTTGTATTCTCTAATAGTTTGTTCATACTCAGGGGATGCTCCAGGGTACTACCAAATTTTCTAGGACACGTAAGGAGAGATGAGAGTTGGGACCCATGGTATCATATGAGATAGAGTGTAGAAAATTCCTTTCATTACCATACTAGGCATGGGGGATGAGGACAAACATTATTGATCCAGGTATGATAGCAAAGTATGAGAGGTACCTAAGAGATCACCCTTTCCCTAGACTAACAACATTAGATGGGTTACCTCCACCTTTTGAGGTAGAGAAGGAGAGACCACCCCGACAGAGGAGGAGGAGAGAATATGATGGTGGAAAGCCTTCTAAGGGGCCTGGTAGAGGTGATGATAGTGATGGATGGGGGGAGAGATCATAGGTAGAGTTAGGGTGAGGATGAGAGGAGGGAGATCGGGACAATATGTACAAAGACCAGCAACAAGACTAGTCTAGGAACCTACACCACCACCTTCACATATACAGCTACAACCACAGGTAGTAGGACATTTTCAGGAGGAGCTAGTGAACATGGGAATTGATGAGGATTACCCTAATTACATTCAACATGATGGATAGGTAGAGGATGAGGAGATAGAGGTGGATGAGATCCTAGTGAGATTAGCCTTAGTATAGGTATAGGCATACAAAGTCCCAGACTTGTAAAACAAGATTAAGCGATTACAGGGACAACTATGAGATGTGCTGAGAGAGAGATAATTCTCTTGATATATTAGTAGAGGTAGATAATTTATTAGATGAGTTGTAGACTACTAGAGACATTGGTCCAAAGGATGAGACTATGAGACTTGTGCTCAGGATGGGGAAGGATGTTACTTATTGGAAGAACACATACTAATAGGTAGTACCTCGTAACTAGTAGATTGGGAGCTATAGGGAGAGATCATATGAAGCTAGGATAGAGAGACAAAAAGCTCAAGTGGAGAGTTGAGGTGTAGCATTGCATCCTCCAAGACAAGAAATAGGAGTAGGTGGCGTAGATGGTATAGGTCCATCCATACCATGACACCGACAGAGGCATTCAGCTTCAAAGGACTATGAGATATAGGGTTTGACCTTTGTATACACTTATATGGACATATGAGATGCTATGGACTCTTAGACTAGGACTTTGAGATATATTTTGTTGTATTGTTATATAATTAGACATTGGGACATTGTACATTTTATTATTTTGATGCATGACTACTATATGATGGACTCTATTATTAAGATATGCTTGATTTCCTAGTTGATGATGATATTATGATTTGGAATAACTTATGTAGGCTAGATTTATATGATTTTTATCACATTCATCTATTTACTTTCTCTATTGATCCTGTTAGGGATTTTTCTTGCTAGGCCTCTGAAAGATACTTGAAATCTTAAACAAATCTATGACTGCCAATGCCTTTTAACATTCTGACTCAAGAAAGAGAAAAAACACTAATTGATGAGGTTTTTTGATAACATTGGGGATACCTATTATAACCTCCTTCTTTTTTGAGATCCACTGACTCAGGCAGGTCTTACCTATGATTGATTATATTTTTGATAATATTTTAGAGTGGATTGTAATTTATGTGTTGAATGCTCTATTTTAAGTGGACATGTATATAACAATACAGATAACTATGACTATTCTGAGAAAAATCTTGGCAATCCAAATCAATATCTTAATGGTAGAAGACAACAACATAACTAGGAATTGCATTCTTTTTTCCTTTTATAACTCTTATGAATCTAGGAGGAATAACCTATTTGATTTTCTCTTTAAGAAATCAACAAATTTCAACTATGACCTTCAAGAGCATAATTGATTCTATAAAATATTCTGAAAGTGATTGATTTAAATAGTTTTTGAATGCTTGAATGATGATGAATCACTTGACAAATTCTAGACCAGTGCCTATCCTTGGACAATAGAGTCAAAAGATATAAATCCACAGAGATATATAAACAAGAATATTGTAGGATGCCTTACAACCTACATACAACTCAGATAAAGTGCCTTGCAAACTATCCTGTCACTTCTACAATATTGTAT
>MU223776.1:10228677-10240584 GCA_018584345.1 Thuja plicata
TTCTGAAAGAACTTGCATTGCAAGTGTATTGTAACTGTAATAGTTTTTGATCAATACATTGTGCAGGTTTTGGAGTGCTGGGGTTTTTTACCGAAAGGTTTTCCCCAGGGTATATCATAGTGTCATTCTCTGTTTTCTGTATGCATGGTATGTGGTTGCAATATCTTTGTTAAAGTAGTTAACGAATCTATAATTGTAAGGATTTAAAAGAATTTGCACAATACTTTCCTATAGAGATTAGCGTAGGAAGCTGTTTCCGCACCTGAGTTTCCTTACAATTTGGTCTCAACTGTCTGATTCTATAGATGTTCATTTGTCAAAATTTGCATAGTTTCATGTGACATTTTGTAATCTTCACATCATTACATGAGAATCTTAACGCGATACACTGGAAAATATCATGCGACATTTGGCAACAGTGCTATTATTTTGTCACCTTTTCTTCACCAGTCTGGTGTCATTCTTCGTGTGAGACTGCAAGTCAGTGAGAATCTTTGCACAAAAGTGCATTTATTTGCATGAGTTTGAAGCCTCTTTTCCAAAATAGAAAGCTAATTCCTCTTAGTCAAACATACTTCTGTCAAATCTGGTCTCTGATCTGGGTCTATTTTTCTGCCCTCTATCTTCACACAGTCTAAAACTTGGTTTCTTGGGTTGAGAATTATGTGATTCTATCTTAAGTTGGTCTCGTCTCATATCTTTTGGTCTTTTTCTACTATGTTTTCATGCCTTGTGTTGCAATAGTCATCTCTTGGCTGTTCTAGCCTCATCTCTGATGATTTACACCAAGGATACTTCACCTTTTGGCACATTCTGTGCAATTACTTTGAGACAGTTTCAAGTTTGGTCCTAGTTCCCATCCCTTGTTCAATCTTCATCTATGACTGCCACAACTCAAAGTGGCAAAACATTTCCTTCAATCAATCAAGATGAATTTGTACTCTCCACACGATTGTTGGTTACATCTAGTGAGTAATCATCTCGATCTCCTTCTCTGGTACGTTGACCTTACAGTAAAAGGTCATTTCTAGTGGATTTTAGTCAGGTTTGAAATCCTTTGTTCTGAGAGAACCCAAATTCTAAGAATATTCAAACTTTTCATACTGAGTCTTTACACATTGAACACTCACATTCTAGCAAAATGACAGATCATAGTCAAATGGGTGGACCCTGTTTCAACTAGACTGAAAACCCTTCTCTTCAAGAAGAGAAGGAGATGACCCAAGGGGATATCATAGAGGATCACAATAATAAAAACTTTATGAGAATGATGGAAGTCATAATGAAAGAAGAGAAAGAGAAATAACTTCTCGAACTAGCCACCCAAGGTGCCAAACTTCCCTCTGATTACAAGGTAGAGACACTTATTGAGAAAGAGGAAGAAATTGAAAAACTCCTTCTTGCAAAAGTAAATGCAAGGCATGCAAGAGAAACTCCTTCAAATCATGAAGGAGAAAGATGAACCTACCACTCAATTTACATTGGACAACATTTTTCCATTCTCGTTTGATAAGAGTCTATGCATGCCTCCTTTTCCCAAAGGAATTGAACTTCCCAAATACAATAAATACTTGGGCACATCTGACCCCCAAGATCATTTGAGGGAGTTTAGTGCCCTCTCTATGGAGTTCATACATGACACAACCTACCTCATGCATCTTTTCCCACATATTTTGGGAGGGTTAGCTATGGAGTGGTTTTCTAGACTACCAACTGGCATCAAAATTTTTGATGAAATTGCCAATTTATTTCTACAACACTATTCTTACAACATCCAACATTTGGTTCATATCCAAGATCTTTGCAACTTGAAACAAAATCATGGGGAATCCTTCTTGACATTTCTCCAAAGATGGAGACAACTTTATACATGATATTCTTGCAAGATACCCGAATCCAAAAAGTTGGACATCTTTCTTGACAATATTCTCCCCAAATTTGGGTATCAAGTATAGCTACAAGGTCCTCTAACCTTTGATGACATGATTAAACAAGCTGTAATAATTGAGACATTTATGATCAAGAAAGGAGAATTGACCTTACACAAGGAAAATAAACAAGGTTCTTCCTCCTCAAGCAAAGATAAACTAAAATTTCCCAACAAGAACCAAAATGTTGTGAATGATGGGGTTGTAGACAATGTGACTCCTAAGCCTTCCAAGGCTGCCTTTAATCTCACCACCATGATGCAAGCAGCCAAAGCTGCTGAACAGACTGCAGCAGATTCCAAACCAAGTACTTCATGATTTTCTGGATCTAAACCTTGGGCTCCTAGACCAAAGCATGAATTCACTCCTTTAGGAGAACCACTTGATGTGGTTTACAAGACTCTCTTGGACAACCATTTACTCACTCCACTGGATAATTCATGACTTTATGATCCGCAACCAAGACCCTCTTGGTGGAATGAATCTACATATTATGATTTTCACCAAAACAAAGGTCATAAAATGGCTACTTGTCTTAAATTGTGGCATAAAATCTAGGATCTCATTGATAGTGAGGTTATTTTTGTGGGAGGTCACAACAAGAATTATGATCACCAAGCTTTCAAAGACCCATTTCCTCCTCATGGAAAAGGTGAATCATCTAAAGGAAAAAATACTGATGCTAAGGTCAACTATACATACACCAATAATGATAATGTCATTAATATGGTTGAGCCTAATGATACTGAATACTATAATGTCATCATTCCCAAGGGAAGGGAAGATACTTCCAAATCCAAAACACCTTTCATTTTTCTAGGGTCTACGCCTCAGTCTTCTAAACAAGAATAGTCTCAATTTAGTGCTAACATTGTTACTCGATCTCATGCTAAGGTCATCCTCAAAGGCCCTGTGCCTTCTATGTCTACATCAACTCAACCTTCAGAAAAAGCTAAGGTTGACTATGCCAATAAGAATCCAAAATTGGGTTCCTCATCCAATGCTGCCAATTACAACATTCTCAATCAATTGCAATGTACTAATGCTCAGATCACTATTTTTGAGATACTAAAAATCTCCCCTGCTCACAGGGAAATCCTGGACAAAGCCCTCACTAAGGCAAATGTCCCAAAAGATCTTGATCTCGACCAGTTTTAATCCATGGCAGGTCACTTAACCTCCTCCCATTACTTGTCTTTCTCTGAGGAAGATGACCATTCTTTGAGTCACTCGCATAATAACCCTCTGCACATTGAAGTCATCATAGGTCCAAAGCATGTTCGTCATGTTCTCATAGGTAACGGCGCTGGCCTCAATATTTGATCTGCTAGTTTCCTTATTGAGTTAGGTTATAGCGAAGACTGCATTGATGCTCCAAAAATATTACTATTAAGGCCTATGATGAGGAATAACGTAAATATAAGGGGCTAGTTGTGTTGGAAATCAGAGTTGGCCCTGTTGAAAGAGATGTTATCTATCAAGTGCTTGACATCCCTTTGGCATACTATATTGTGTTAGGCAGGACATGGATCCATGAAATGCAAGCTGTCCCTTCAACATACCATCAGTCAATTAAGTTCCCATTCCAAGGATCTAAAGTTACTATACCTGCTAATACACACTATGATTGCAATCCCCTCACAAAATCTGTTGATATCTTTATGCCTACCAACAGAGAATCTATTGAACTCCTTGAGACTAAATTAAAAGAAATGGAAAAGATCTTGACACTCAAAGAAATTGACATGGGAGGATATCAGATTGAACCTATGCTATCTATTACATCTTTGCCTTTGTCTCCACATTCTTTTGGGAGACCTTCTGAGAGCACTAAACCTTCTACGGTTCCTCCTCCAACAAAGTATGGTGGTACCTTTGTACAAGCCATAGTACCATTAGAGGAAGAAGCTAAAAATAGACCTATCAAAGCTTGGATCTATAAAGGAGAAGACAATTCTGAACAAACTACTCCTCCTTATGACATAAAACTTGAGCAATGTGACAAAGGTCTATCTATTATGCAACATTTTGGCTATAAAGGAAATGGTCCTATAGGTGCAAATCATAAGGGATTGATCACACCACTTGAAGCTATTGGTTGCAGAATACATGACTCTATAGGTATAGGCTTCAAGCCACTCACATTTCAACTTGGTATAAACAAGTTTGTACCTCGAGAAGATAAACAATCAACACCTGAAGAAACATCTAAAACTAAATAATCTAAAGATAGTTCTGATGAGGATAGTTTTCCTTATCCTATTCCTTTAGAACTGGTGGCATTCTTTGCTGAGCCAGATGACTTTATACCACATGTCAGTATAGTAGAAACTGACAGTGAATCTGATGACACCACTTCCTTTTCTCTATTAACTTATGAGGAGTGTAAAGAAATACATAGTCTAAATACAGGTCATCAGGGTGATTTATACATACCACCACACTTTCAAGAACAGTTTGAACAAGAATCCCAGTCACATTTCACTACACAAGAGGTAGCTGATACTACAAACACTAATGAGGTACCTAGGTCAAAAGGTGCTCATTTGACCATAGCAGAGGTTCTAGGTAGAACTCATCCCAATTGGGGACAAAGGGTTGATTTCACTCATGTTCTTGACATGACGCCTAATGATGAAATGGAATCTCATGAATATGAGTTTGAAAGCTTGTCTTATGCCACCTTTGACAGAGATACAGATACAGTTTAGACATATGAAAACCTTCTCTAAGTAGGTGAAGGGTCTAGTGTAGGGTCACACGAGTCCGACTCTGTAGATGTTAACATGTCGTCTCCTACAGTTGCTAGGAATCAAAGGAATTCAAATATACCTCTGGATGAGATGGCTTTAGGTCTTGACTTGCTTGTCCATGGTTTTGATGATTATACCATGAACATACTTGAACCCATCACTTCTCTTTCACTTCGCCATCCCGAGCTTATAGACTAGAACTCTACCTCCCCATCTAATGAAGTCCTTACGTTCCATCAAGAGTTAGATAATAGACTTTTATATTTCTCTAAAGCTCCCCCTAAGACCATGCTTGGCCATTTAGGCTAATGTGGTAATGCTAACATCAAAAAAATATCTAGTAGCATCTATTAACTCTCCCTAACCCTTAGACTCACTCTAATTCTTTTATTTCCATACTTTATTACTGTCCATGTTTCCTTCCTTTGTAAACTTTTTATTGAAGTCATCTATATACTCAACCTTACTCTTACTAACATCACCAATGGTCCTCTTTATCACTATAGTTGGTTTCTTGTTTCTCATTGGTCTATTATATCTGCAAAAATTCTCTACATGTCCTTGATTATTACATTTATAACATGTAGGTGGTGGTATGTTATGATTAACCAAAAATCTAAAATTTCTTGCAATGTGCCCAAAGTTGTTGAACTTATAACATGTGATCTTAACTTTTCTTTCCTCATAGATGTAATCTTGCTTCTTCATTGATTGATCAGGTTTTCTACATTCTGCCTTCTTGTGCCCATATTCTTAGAAATTGAAACAATAACTAGTAAAGGACTTATAAGGATTCTTACCTCTGCAATACCTCTTCATGTGACCAATTTTGTTGTATCCAAAGAATCTTTCTTTGAAAGGTCTAGTTTTCACATTATGTTCCTCTTATTGATTAGGTTCCTCATCTATTTTTCCTTTAGACTATCTTTATTTAGATTTAGAACATTCACACCTTCATCAAAACCAACTCCATTCTTATCACCTTTAGGCTTTTGTTGTTCAATTTTTTCATCAATCTTGTTGCTTCTCGCATGAAGTTTCTCTATGTGATTATTTTCCTCAACAAGTGTCCCTTAATGATGATATTGTACTTCTCTAATTCATGATAGAGGGTTTTGATATCATTGATTTCTAGCTGGATTTTCCCATCTGAACATTTCTACTCTTCAAGCATTCTCTTCTCATATTTCTCTTGCTAAGTTTCCTTAGCCAATTGCAAAGTAGCGACTTCACATTCATGCTTTAGTGCTTCCTTTTCCTGTTCAAGTTTTTAAACCAGATGAGATGAACTATTCTTAGGTTCCTTTATCTTCTCAACATGTTCCTACCTTTTTTTCCTTGAAATTTCAAGATACTCCTTAATCCTCTTGATGTAAACTACAACTCTTCTCGGTTTGAATTTTAATTCCACATTATCAGCATTAGCCTTTTTGAGGTCTTCAAGTGCTACTTCAAAATTTTCTTCCAAATTGCTTGAATCTATCAGGATCTCCCTCAAGTTGTTAGGCTTTATCTTAAAGGGCCTCAAGCTCTAATACCAATTGTTAGGATCAAGAAACACTAAGAGGGGGGTGAATCAATGTTGTAACAATTTTAACTAATCTCAACCATTTGAAACTTAACCATGCAATAGAAGAAAAAATAAGAATATACACACAAAGAAGATAACTCTTAACACCATGATTTGTCATCAAGGAAAACCATGTTAAGGGAAAAACCATAGTGGTAATTAACACCCACAAATAAAGAACTAGAAATATTGTATCCTTGTTAGAAGATCTAGCCCTGTTCGGAGCTGATTATTACATCCCGTACAAATTCCCTTTTAAAGGACATACCCTGTTAGGAGTCTTCTCAATTGTATTAGAAGTTGAATTAAATTATGATCTCACTGCCCAAACATACTACCCAAATTGAAGGTTAAACCCACCTTCTGGATCCACAGTCCAAAGAGAAGTATAAAGTATACTTATAACAGTGAACTGACTGATAGAAACTTTTTTTGCCTATATAGGTCCAATGAAGTTCATTATAAACATAATAAATGCTCTACATCCAGTAGAAATTTCATCCACATTCTCGCAACATCCAATACATCCAATCCAAACCTTACACATCAAAATCCTACTTTCCTTTATACAAGTTACAATAAGAACTTTTATCAGTACCACAAAATTTTCTATAACTAAAACTGTCTATAACCATATACTACTTCTTGTTGTTTACCAAATTCATTAACTTGAAATGAAACTAATATAAAACTTATAAAATATAACATCACGGCATTCAAGTAAATGAACTCATAACTCCATGATTTTGTTTACACATAAATCCTTGGTTAGAAGAGAAAACTGTGGTGGGGATGATACCCACAACCTTCACTAACTGCAATATAAAGGGTGCTCAGTAACAGCTTACAAAGTTTATCCATTTTGATAGCTCACCCAGTTAAAAATATGCAAAGAATTGTTAGGTCTATCTGGTTAGAGGATTTTACAATCTCTACACTTAGAGATGTACCGTGTTAAAGGTTTTACAAATATTAGATCGGTTAAGATCTACCCCATATGGTGATTTCTAGCTCTCAATACAATAGTATTAATAACTTATCAATGTCTACTATATTGCATCAATAATAAATGTTGATTAGACTCTATGTGCTCTAAAATATTGTGTTACCTCCATTACAAATTGTAACATTGCTCGAATTTTCTCTATTGTAGCTAGATATTAGCTCGGTGTTCTTTTCTTTGATGTTTTTTCTTCAATATAACTCCTTTAACAATATCATCCTTCTCTATATTATTACTCTCTCTTTTCTTCCTCTTTCAATGTCAATTCTGTTTTGTAAATCATCCTTTAATTATAATATTTATTGCCTCTTAATCTTATTCGTTAGGTCACTGATAATTTGTTTTGATCATTAGATCTACTTTTCCGCTCAGTGACTATGTCACTTTTACCTAGGTACTTGGTGTTTCCTTGGAAATAATAATCTTTGATTAACCACTTAATCTTCTTCTTAGATCTTCTCTTTGAATTATCTTGATCATTGATGGTGTAAAAAACTAATCTTCGTGCATTGTAGAATCACAATTAATGTTGTATCAATTCATTAAATGCGTCCTTATCACATTATAATCACTTAAGTAACTCAATAGAGTAACTTCTCTTAGCTTGGTTAACTTTCTCTTTTAGTACTTGGTAACTGTCAACTTAGTGTACTTCATATGTGCTTGGTGTTTGGTAATTGTAGGCTCTTGATGTAGTGTCTATGATTTACTGACTTTACTACCTTTCTCAATGTACATTACCAACTGGTCATATTTATTTTTCTCCTTTTCACCGATTGAATCTTTTGACTCATATGAATTTTCCCTAACTAATGACAAAAAAATATCCATAGAGATAACAATCTACCCCTTTGACATTAGTTGAGCATTGTGACAAAAACCTCAAATTCATCAAAACTTATTAACTCCCCCTTGGATGTTACTCTCTATACAAAATATGTACATCTCTTCTTGTGTTTTTTTTTTTTCTCATATACTCTTTTTTTGTATTTGGTATTGACTCTATTTGGTTTTTTAATTTTTAGAAGTCTATCTATATTCCCCCTTTTTGACAAAAGTCTCAACAGTAAAACTTAAACATCAAAAATGTGTTTATACCTCTGTTGTAATCTGGCTAGTACAGTATCCTAAGTGTCTTGGAGATTCTATAATATCACAATGTGTTCATTTATGTCTGCCGATAAATCAACTATAGTATTCAGGGTGCTAACCTCTAGAAAAATTGCTAGTTCTTGTCCTTTCTTCAAATGTATCTGCATTGATTTCATATGAGGGATAGCTAGTGCTTGCATCTCAAGAAACTCTAATCTCAGTTTGTCTTCCTCCTATCTCAATGAGAGTTGTTCTCCCATGAGTTCATGTATCTTTCAGTAATATGTCTACAATTCTCAAGGCTTGGTAGTTAGCTTTGGAAGCTTCTCAGTCATCTCTTTCTCAGTATCTGCCCCTTTCTTCTTAATTTGTCGGTATAGTTAGAAAGAATCTAGAATTTATGAAATGATAGACTGCAATTGTTCTTAAAATTTGGAACATAACTCAGAAAGAGTTACCTTCACTATAACAATTTTTTGTAGTAGGTCCTCCATCAATTTCTTCTCCATTGATGCCTTGTGAATCTTCAACATGTATTATATCATGTCCTTGTTTGGTCCTTTAATTTTTTGGACTATATTTCTAAATTGGTCTAGTAGTGGCTCAAACTCATCAATGGTAACTTCAGGAATAATCTCTTGGAAAAATTCTTTGACATCTTCTAGTATATCTACCTTCTTCTTCTTCTCCAATAGCTTTTCCTACTAATCTTTTCTTCCAACTAACTCAACATAGATAGCCAATTCCTTAGGCTTCATTGTTTTGGGGTCTCCTACTAGTATTATGATAGGCTTGTTCAAATCAATGATTTTCTTCCTTTTCTTAGTCTTCTTTGTCTCACTCAATTTTCTCTCTCCAATAGAGCATTTAGAAAGTGATTCCATTGTTTCATTTGGTGACATGGTATGGTGACCATCTATGCTCTCCTCTTCTTTAACTTACTCTTGTTTTTTTGTTTCTTCTTTCTCTACATCCTTGCCTTTTTTCTTTGATTCCTGCAATATTTATTTCTCTATATCTTGTGGCTTTGGATCATTCTAAACATTGAATGTGTTGGTCATTGGCATGTTCAAATTCTATCCTCTAGTGTTGGTTGGAGCTTCCAACTTGGTATCCTTCTTATGTTAAGTCTCGGTAGCATCTGGGTTATCAACATTTATATTTCCAGTGTCGATTGGTGTCTCAGTTGCCATAACTTGTGTAACTTCAGTAGTACCAATTTGCATAGCATAATGGATTTGTACTTGTACCAATATGGGATTAGTACTCTGAAATGGTGCAACATCAACATCCATACACTCTATGTCTGGTACTTGAAAATTTATTACATCTTCATCCTTTGACAACTCCTTTGCAGGATCAATATCCTCTGATGCATCATTAATTATTACTTGTACATTATAAATGGTAAGATCAATTGGATCTACTTGGCACGTGGTCTCCTTTACTTTATCAGTGATGGTTTCAATTTGATTCTTTGTTGCATCAGGTTGCTCAAGATTAGATATGCCAAATATATCTCTCTACTTTGCATTAATTTCCCTATCCATAGATAGTATATCTCCATTCATTATTCTTAGGGCTCTTCCCTTGATTATAAATATTCTTTCATGTTTCTTTAGTACTTCACTAATCTCAGGTGGTGCGAGGTTAAGAATAGTATGTACAAGTGACCTCTCTCTCATTTCTGTTTTAGCATTAAGTGCATACTTCTATCTTGCATCAATATTATTATACAACTCTTCTGACATCTTATTTTATAGCTCTATTGGGTTCAATCTATATGTCATTAATATTACCACAATATCTTCTTCAATATTTTTCTTATCTTCATCATTCCTTTTCTCATACTTTTCTTTCCTAAAAGCTCCAATTGTTCCTATATTTTGTAGCTCTTCCATAAAATCATCTAGAGTTTGTGGAACTCTTGAAAAATATGATATAGGTGTTGACTTAGCTTCCTTATTTGATTCAGTTTCACTCTCATTCTCAAGTTTTAACTTCCTCCAATAACATATACCTGGTTTTCCTCCTTGGGTTCTCATGTATTGTCTACCTTTTGGTTGAGCTATCTCTGCAACTTCCTTTTTTTGGTTTCACTAAAGATCAGGTGTTTCTTTGAGTGCCTCCCATGCTTGGTGAAGTTACAAGTGTCTATTGTTTGTCTGCAACAACAATAGCTTGCTCATCATTTGTGTATTTAACACTTGTCTCATCCACTCTTAATTTTGTAGATAGATTATCAATCATTTTTCTTGTCTTCTTGACTACTTTAGTTATCACAATGTTCTTCTTATTCCTTACTTTCACTTCTTCATAAGTGACATACCTCTTATCTTTGTGATCAAAAGGTTTAGCAAGTAGTGCTTCAATTTTTTTTTAATTTGATATCAATATCCAGTTCATATCATGTCAGTTGTATCCATTCAGTTCTAGGCTCAATACCCTTGATAACACAAGTGTGAGTGTCAACCTCAAAACATATATTATATTCATACTTTACAATCAATTTAGGTGGTATCCTATACCTCTTGTGCTTTACTTCTTGGAAATTTAGAAATTATTCAGACATAATTGCATCAAAATCATCTCCGAAACTTTGTATAAAATCATTTATATGATAAAGAATAGGTCTTTTAGGGATCCAAACTACATCTCCAATAGAGGGAAATGAATTGTGACAATAGAAGAAAATACATACCAATAATGAACCAAACATTAGTGTGTTAGTCTTTTCTTTTTTCTAATTGTGTTCATATTATAATCTAATTGCTTGAGCAAGATTTCACAAACATCCAATTTAAGTCCTTTCTTTACTAGTTTGTATGTCAAATTCACTACTCTACATGGTACACTATCCATTCAGGATGATTGGAACACTTAGTATGATAAGATATTAAAGACATACCATAACTTAGGGTCTATCACATGGGATATCTTCATCCCCCTGCTATCCCATTGTGCTTTAGTGAGCTCAGTGAGCTTACCCTTGTCGATTTCCTTAGTGACCTCGGTCTTGTCTCCGATGGAGAATCTAGTAATAATATGGAATATGTCCTTAGTGACCTTGGAAGGTTCAACCAACCACATGAATTGGTCATGTACTCAATTGAGTACCATTCTTATCCATTTTGTCTTAAAAACCCTTGGTAAGTGAATAACATGTATCAAACCTTTTTCTTCTAGATGAATATGATCGTGCTTCACTTTTCCATTCTTACAAAAAATTTTGAATGATGTATCTATCTCCACTTCACACAAATCCTCAATCTTACATTATATAAATGTGTGGACATCTTCAATTAATATAACTCTTTGTGGTATTGAAGATAGGGCTCCCGTCATATCTATTTTGGTGGCTTTAGCTGGGGGTTGTAACCACCTAAATTTGGTCTGTCGCAACTATGGACCCTATTTTTCCTAAGTGTGATCACACCCTTGATTTATGTCCAAACGACCCTGTTACTGCTTGGCATAATTCTTTTAATCAATTTAATATCCTAGGTGATTTTTATCACTGATTTATATTAACTATTATAGCCATACAATTCAAATCAATTT
>MU223776.1:10251574-10278114 GCA_018584345.1 Thuja plicata
CTTTCTAGTTAGAAGGCAATAGGCTGATATTAGTGGTTTTACATGTTTTGACTAACCTTTCAAGCTAATGCAATGACCTATTGAGTGTTTGTGTCATTTTCAATAGGTACCCATTTACACACACACAGGGGTAACTTGTATTTCAGATTCACTAGTTCTACTTCCTTCACAATTATAGGTTTCTATAACTTTGGTGCCATTAAATACTTCAAATACTTTGATAAAACATGACTTTCTAAAATCAATCGAGAATAAAGTAAATATCTCAAATGTTTCTCAATACTCTTGCAAAGATTCAAAAATACCTCATAATTTCTTGAATTCACTTAGGATAGTCTCTCTACAAATGTGCTCAATGTTCTTCTAAAAAATTTAGGTTCAAATAATCTGCAAAATGACCTATTTATACCTTTTCCATGATTAGGTTTTCCAATGGCTCTATTAGTGTGCATTAAGTGTGCTTTTAAAGTCCCTTTTTAACTTTATACCTACTACATAGTTACTTTTCTTGACTGAGTTAAACAAAATAATTATATATAACAACATTCATCTAAAACTCATACAACTTATCCAATTGCAGCTCAATATGCTGATATGGATCTCAACTCTAATTCTAGGAAATGAAGTAGGATTTATTATAAGCATGCAGTTCCTACATAACTCTCATCAACTAGGTGGAGCTCAGTGCAACCAAATTGGTATAGTGATGAACTATATCTCATTGAATGTTTGAAGATGTTAAGTTGATGATCATAAACCTACAAAAGGTTAATGCAAGACATTAAATGAGTTAATGTAATATATTTTCATGGATGTCAACTTGATATAATCTGATTAGTTATATTAAAAGTGTCAAAGACTTTAGAGAATCAGAAAGATAAAGATCATGTTTCCAGTAATGCATAAAAGATAAGTATTCAGTAAGTGACAACAAACACCGACGGGCAGTGCACCCCGATGGATAGAGAAACCCAAAAGTAAATTCACAGTGTTGCCCAAACAAGAAACCTAACAAGAATTAGTGACGAGAAGAATTACAAGAATTACCGATGAGTAGAACTTCACAGACAACCCTGATGGAGATGCCTAAGGATAACTGAAGTGTTGACTGAAGCTAAAAAAGAGTTAAAACACCGAAAGGAATTGAAGTTCAGAAATGAAAAAAGACTTAGCTGGAAAGAGCTAAAGAAGGAGTTAAATAGATGTTAATATTGTTTTCATCAACAATTTAAAGCCAGAGATAAGAGAAATATTTAAAGTTGTTTTATTCCAGTTGTCAAAGAGAAATCTATGGGATAAAACTAAAGTAAAGCTTCAAAGAAAGATTGGCTATAATTGCGGATCATGCCAAGAACAAGAAAGTCAAGAACTGAGAAATGGTGAAATCATGTATGTAAAGAGACAAGATAATTAATTATGAATTAGGGGTGAATAGAGAAGAAGGATGTTGGAGAGAAACTAGTGAAGAATAACTTCATACAGTCCTTATCAATCAAGTTGAAGAACAGAGCTAATTCTACAGACATCGACCAATAGAGAAGTACCGCATCACAGAGAATAAAGAAGTGGAGAAAAGCTATTGAAAAGATACATTGATCAGAAAGGTATTATGAGCTTACAATAGATCTGAAAATATGCAAAGTATAGTTATATATGTGAATAGATCATTTACTATTTCAGTTTAACCATTGGATCAGAAAGTCTCTTAATTGAACAGGACTTAACAATCCTTTTTATATTGAGATACATCCCAAGGAGTATAAAAAAATTTGGTCATAAAGATAGCATGAGATGCCAGATACCATTTGACAAACTACACTAGGTTTGGTTATAAAAGGTAGCATAGAGATGTCAAATATCAAGTGACAAACTATTCTATTTAAAGCCTCTAACAAGATCACACCTAACAGTGTGTTTGTAACCTTTAATAGGGTTGGCTCTTCACCAAGCTCACTTTATAAGAGTGAAAATTTTGGGTTATTGGTCCCAAGTGGTTTTTCCCTTAACAAGGTTTCCATGTTAAAAATCCATGTGTCAATGTGTTTATGAGTCATTATTTTAGTGTTTTGCATTACACAAAAATAATCTGGATTGATGTGTATACACTAAGTTATTTACTGCATTTTGGTAAATGAAAGACTGCTAATAGGTAAACAGTAAGAATAAGGTTTAATAGTGAACTCTAAGCAATAGTTATTTTTTGAGATTGTTTAAAGGCATTCATCTTGCAGGACTAAAGATAACTAGAGGCTTAATATTGTGGTACTAAGTTTTGGGGTTGATTTATTGGAATACTTTTGAGGCCACTAATTCACCCCCCCCACGCCTCTCAGTTATTCTAATAATTCATATCAGATCTTGTGTGCTTAGAAAGGGAGTTTAACAACTCATGCAAAAGATCACAAGATGAGAAAATGAGATGTGCCCAAGTTGAACAAGGACAACTTTGCATCATGGCACAGTAGGATAAGACTCTACCTATTAGGTATTGGAAATGATGTTGTTCAATACTTGGATATTGAATTTGTGTTACCTACAGGACCTCACACACTTGAACAATTAAGAGAAAATCATGAGCATAATTGCATGATGATAGAACTTGCTTCATCACTCTTTGATGCCAAGTTTGAAGATGTCAAAACCTGCATCTTTGCAAAGAAAATGTTGGATAAATTGAAGATGGTACATGGAGGAGATGCTAATGTACTAAGAGGAAAGGTAGAAATCCTAAGAGGTAAATTTGATGACCTAAGAATGAGAGAATTAGAAGATATCACTCAGTACAACTTCAGAATAAAAGTAGTCAATGTTATCTGAGGAGTTGGAGGCATAATTGAAGAAGAGATAGTGGTAAGTAAAATCCTAAGAATCTTACTACCTTTTTATGCTATTAGAGAATCTGATATACAAGAAATGAGAGCAGTTGCAAGCAATAATGTTACTCTAGATACTTTGGTTGGTAGACGAATTTCATTTGAGATGAATAACTTTGATAACAGTGTCCTACCAACTATTGAGTTTGCATTCAAATCTTCTTTAAAAATAATTAAGTCAAGTCATAAACACACTATTATAAATGATAGTGAAAGTGATAGTGATGACCAATATCTTGATAAGATTTAAGCACTAATGCCTAGAATATTGCAGAGAGGAAAAGGTAGATACAAAGGTAAATTACCACTTGTATGTTTTAATTGTAAAGAGATTGGACACTTTGTTGCTAGATGTCCTGACAGAAGAAAAGAGGATAGAAGTAATGACATATCATCTGAAAAGAAGTTTGATAGAAGTGAAAATATATATTACCAAAGCAACCAACAATCTGATAGTAGAGATACTTGAGACTACAAGGACAAAGGGAAGAAAGCTTGTTACCTAGCTAAGAACAAAGATGGAGATGCTGACACCAAATTTGATGAAGACATTGAGATGGTATTTGTGGCCATGAAGGATGATTCAAATGAAGAAGAAAGGTATGTAGAAACTACACACATATCTAAGGTTAGTAAGAATGATGTCTATATTATATATATTAGTTTCACTCACCACATGACCGGTGACAAACAAAAGTTTGAAACTTTTGAGTACTATAATGGTGGATTAGTAAGAATGGGTAATAACACACCTTGTCCAGTTGAAGGTAAAGAAACTATCATGCTGAATAACCTGATCAAATGTGAAAAAGAATACTGAGTAAAAGGAATTAATTATAATGTGTTAAGTGTTTCACTGCTGAATAACATAGGTCACTGAGTAGCATTTGAAAATAAGAAGGCAAAGATCTTTAATGAATCAGGAAGGTTGATTGAAATTGGTGAACAAAAAAAAGGTAACCTATTCTATCTTGATGATATAAACACTACTTGTTTAATGGCTAGAAATGAAGACATATGGTTGTGGCATAAAATATTGTGTCATGTGAATTTTGACAACATGATAAAGATAAGCAATAAAAGAAAAGTAAGAGGCTTATCAAGCATGTCAAATCCCTAGCATATCATGTGTAAGAATTGTCAAAGATGTAAGATGACAATGTCTAGTTTCAAGAGAAAAGCCTATACATCTAATGTTATTCTAGAATTAGTTGATACTGATCTATGTGGACCCATGAGAACAAAGAGTTACTATGGTGATAGATATTTCATTCTCTTTATTGATGATTATTCTAGAACGATGAAAGTTATATTCCTAAAAGAATAATTAGAAGCATTCAAGATGTTTAAATGGTATAAAGCTATGGTAGAAAAACAAAGTGGTAAGAAATTGAAATGCTTAAGATCAGATAGAGGAGGAGAATTTATTTTTGATGAATTCACTAACTATTGCAATGAGCATGGAATTAAAAGATAGGTTTTGGCACCAAGAATACCACAACAAAATGGGATTGTTGAAAGGAGAAACATGTCCATTATTGATTGTGCAAGAACACTGATGATAGAGAAAAGAATCACTCAAAAATTTCTAGAGAGAAGATGTTAGTACTGCTGTCTACATATTAAATAGAGTACAATTGAAGAAAGACACCAAAAAGACACCCTATGAGCTATGGTATGGTTACACACCCAATGTAAGTTACTTTAGACTCTTTGGTAGTTAATGTTATATTTTGAAATATGATATAAATGGAAAGCTTGACTCCAAAAGTGATGAAGGAATCTTTCTAGTGTATTCTACAAAGAGAAAGGCTTATAAATATCTTAACAAGACCTCTAACAAGATCATTGAAAGTGCAAATATCATAATAGATGAATATGCAGAGAAAAATGACAAGGAAAGAAAAAGAGAACAAGAACAATACAACAGGTTTGTTTACACTCAAGGACCTGAAACTCTACCCAAGAAATAGTGTATCACTCCTAAGAAACAAAACATTGCACCCGAGCATCAAGCTGTATTTACCAAAAAATTGGGAAAATCTTCAAAATGAGGTTCTAAGCGATGGAGATCATAATGAAGGTCAAGATGATGATCAAAATGATGGACAAAGAGTTGAACCAAAACTTTCCAAGTATGTCAGAAGACATCATCCATAGAATCAGATCATAGGAGAAAAAAATACTGGAATGAGAACAAGAAGTAAGTCACTAAAGACTAGATGTTTACTTTGTGATTTTGAGCTTAAATATGTAAATACTGCACTTGAAAATGAAGAATGGGTCAGTTCTATGAATGGAGAGATAGAATAGATTGATAAGAATAGTACATGGACACTAGTACAAAGATCAGATGACAAGAATGTCATCAGAACCAAATGGATATTCTGAAACAAGCTGAATGAGAATGGAGAAGTCACAAGAAATAAAGCAAGATTAGTATGCAAGGGGTATACTCAAGAAGAAGTAATTGATTATGGAGAAAACTTTGCACCTATTTCTAGACTAGGAGTAAGAATTTTACTTGCTTATGTTGCATTCAAAGGATTCAAGGTATACTTGATGGATGTCAAATCTACATTCCTAAATGGAATACTAGAAGAAGAGGTATACATTGAACAACCAAAAGAGTTTGTTGATCCAGACAATAGAAATATGGTATGTAGACTACATAAAGCCTTATATGGATTGAAACAAGCACCTAGAGCCTGGTATGAAAGAATCACTCCTATTTTATAAGCATTGAATTTGTAAGAACAAGTGAAAACAATAATCTATACTTAAAAGAAGATACCGATGGTAATATTGTAATTGCTGACATATTTGTTGATGATATCATATTTGGGGGTAATGAAATGTTATGTAAATCCTTTGCTAATGAAATGAGCAAATAATTTGAGATGTCAATGTTTGGGGAGATCAAATTCTTTCTTGGTCTACAGATTCTTCAACAAGATGCAGGCATATATATCACTCAATCTAAATACATCAAGGAAGTGTTGAAGATATTGAAAATGGAATATTCCAAGCTAGTTGGAACACCTATGAAAACTGGATGTAAGATGTCAAAAGAAGACAAATAAAATGAGGTAAATCAGACCTTTTATATATCAATGATTGGAAAACTAATGTATGTTGTTCATACCAGACCAGATATAGCACATGCAGTTGGAATAGTTGCAATATTCTCTGCTAATCCCAAAGAATCACACATGAGTGTTGTCAAGAGAATTCTGAGATATCTAAAGAACACTGATGACTATGGATTATGGTATAAAGAGAAGGAAAATTTGAGCTTCAAGTCTATATAAATGGTGATTGGGATGGAAACTTAGATGACCAAAAAATTACAACTAGAGGAGCATTCTTCATGGGTGATAGACTTGTCACATGGATTAGAAAAAAGAAAGTATGCATCTCACAGTCTACTACAGAAGAAGAATATGTGGCTGCTATTGCAAACTACTCTAACATTGCATGGATCAAACAATTAATGGAAGGTATGAATATGAAGATTCTTGAACCAGTGATTATCTATTGTGATAATACCAGTCCAATTAACATTTCTAAGAATCCAGTCATGCATGCTAAGATTAATCATATTGCTATCAAGTATCATTACTTAAGAGAACAAGTACAAGAGAAAGAGGTGATACTAGAATATGTTTAGTGAAAGGAATAATTAGCTGATATATTCACAAATCCATTGCCTAAAGATACATTTGAGTACATAAGAAATAGACTAGGGGTCTGACCCTTGTCTATTGGTTAGTAAGCTGACTAGGAGGCTGCATCAGCCTATAAATCATTAGAAAATCATTCATGTTGATGCAAGCACAGAGATGGAATACAAAGATACATCAGTACACAACAAGGTACATATCTTCACCAAAAACTAGAGTCAGTGTATTGTTGATAGATAGGGAAATTCAAGGATTATATTATAAAAAATGAAAGGATATAACTTTGGCATAATCAAAGTTTACTTTGGCATTGTTGTCAAAGGGAGAAATTATCATTATCCATGGAGAGAAGTTCCTAAGAATTCAAAGGGAGAGATAATAATTATCCAAAGGGAGAGATTACATATGAAATATCCATCATAACTATCACACGGGAGAGAAGATATCAGATGTAACCTGTAAGGGAGAGAAATATCAAAAGAAAAAAATGACTTATTGCTGTCAAAGGAAAAAAGAGATGATCAAAGAGAGGAACAGTCAAAGGGAGAGACAAAATTAGAGAAAGAATCAGAAGCTGCTACATCTATCGATTGAAGGGATTGAATATTGAAGACAATGCTCTACAAGAAGCAAATCTAAGCTATATGAGCCTAGTGAGAGCCAGACATTTGTATTGGTTATAGAACAAAAGATATGGGAGAGATTGATGAACTACAATAGTTATATTTCATATTATATTAGTAATAATATAAGTGATAATGTAGTTTATTTCCATCAATGCCAAAGGGAGAGATTGATGAACTATAACTGATTGAATGTTTGAAGATGTTAAGTTGACGATCACCAAGCTACAAAAAGTTAATGCAAGACATTAAATTAGTTAACGTACTATATTTTCATTGAAGTCAACTTAATATAATCTAATTAGTTATATTCAAATTATAAAAGACTTCAAAGAATCAAAAAGATAAATATTATGCTTTCAGTAATGCATAGAATATCAGTATTCACTAAGTGACTACAAACACCGATGGGAAGTGCACCCTGACAGACAGAGAAACCCAAAAGTAAAGTCACAGTGATGCTCAAGCAAGAAAATTGACAAGTAGAATTACAAGCATTACTGATGAGCAGAACTTCATAGACAACCCCGACGGAGATGCCCGGGGAGAATGGAAGTGTTGACCAAAGCTAACAAAGAGTTTAAACACTGAAAGGAACTAAAGTTTAGAAATGAAAAAAGACTTAGCTGACAAGAGATAAATGAGTTAACTAGTTTTTAATATTTTTTTCATAAACAAGTTAAAGCCAGAGATAAGAGAAATATTTAAAGTTGTTTTATTCCAGTTGTCAAAGAGAAATATACAGGATAAAACTGAAGTAAAACTTTAAAGAAAGATTGGCTAAAATTGTGGATCACACCAAGAACAAGAAATTCAAGAAATGAGAAATAGTGAAATCATGTCTATAAAGAGACAAGCTAATTCATTATGAATTATGGGTGAATAGAGAAGAAGGATGCTAGACAGAAATTGGTGAAGAAAAACTTCATATAGTCCTGATCAATCAAGGTGAAGAATAGAGCTAATTATGTAGACACTGAGCAACAAAGAATTAAATCATCATCAAGCATAAAGAAGTGGAGCAAAGGTATTGAAAAGATACATTGATCAGAAAGGTATTATGAGCTTACAATAGATCTGAAAATATGCAAAGTATAGTTGTATATGTGAACAGATCATTTACTATTTCATTTTAACCATTGGATCACAAAGTCTCTTAACCGAGAAGAACTTAATAATCCTTTCTATATTGAGATACATCCCAAGGAGTATCAAAATTTTTGGTCTTGAAGATAGCATGTGATGTCAGACACCATTTGAAAAACTACACTGGGTTTGGTCATAAAAGGTAGCATAGAGACGCTAGATATCAAGTGACAAACTATTCTATTTAAATCATCTAACAAGGTCACACCTAACACTATGTATGTAACCTTTAACAAGGTTGGCTCTTCACCAAGCTCACTTTAGAAGAGAAAATTTTTGGGTTACCGGTCCTAGGTAGTTTTTCCCTTAACAGGGTTTCCACGTTAAAAATCCATATGTCAATATGTTTTTGAGTCATTACTTTAGTGTTTTGCACTACACATAACTAATCTAGATTAATGGGTATACACTAAGTTATTTACTACATTTTGGTAAATGAAAGGCTACTAATTGATAAACAGTAAGAATAAGGTTTAACAGTGAACTCCAAGTAGTAGTTATTTGTTGAGATTGTTTAAAGGCATTCATCTTGTAGGACTGAAGATAACTAGAGCCTTAATATTATGGTACTAAGTTTTTGGTTTGATTTATTGGTATATTTTTTAGGCCACTGATTCACCCTACCCCCCTCTCAGTTATTCTAACATATAGATGGTGTAGTTTTTTCTTCTGGATGATGTCCCTTCATCTTGAGTCTTTTTCCTCTAGATTTTGTTCATTTGTTCTTGAATTTTCTCAATAGTAGTAGGGGATTTTACTTCAGGTTAATATTCGGAGGTGCATCACCTTAGTATTTATAATTCCTCACAAGGTGTCCTACCTTATGAAAATGAAAACATGTCATTCCGAGGTTTCTCCATGATCTTCTATTGTTCCTTGTGTGCATCAACATGCAATTTGTAGCAATGTTTCCATACCTTCCATAGGATAAACATGAAATTCTTGTATTATAGTCCCATGGTATATAAATGCCTACTTAGTTGGTTTTAGAATTCTCTTGGTTAGGATTCCATTTGTCATTTATTTTCTTTATTCTACACTCTTCATCTTTGTGTCCAAACTTATTACGATTCTTGCAGTAACCTTCAAACTTAGGTTTCCTTGTGTTTTTAGAAAGATTAGTTATGCATTCAAATTCTTGATGTCCATACCTATTGCATATAAAACAATAACCATCAAACTTAGGTGTACTCATTGATTTACCTTTCCTTCTCCTGTAAACATTGGCAGTATGTCCAAGCTTCCCACAATAATTGCAACTTGGCCTCTTTTGTTTCTGTGGGGGTGCAGTACTTCCATCTTTATGTGATTTTGATTATTCTCCTTTCTCGGTGGTGCTGTCCTCTTTGAATCCAATTCTTGTTATGCCATTCCTTTTATTCTAATTATTGAATTGTTGATCCAGAGATTTCATTGCTTCTTCATTTCTTTTTAGTATTGCATTTGCATCTTTCTCATATTTCAGTCTTTGATCCATTCTTTCAATTTCAGCTTTTAGTGCTTGATTCTAAAATTATTTTCTTGTGTTGTCTTGATTTGCACTCAGAGGTTGGTCGGTCATGTCATAGTGAACTTTTGTCATTTTCATGATCTCATTATATTTTTCCAATATCTTGATTTCAACTTGTTTTTTATCATCTTCTACCATTTTATTTTCATCTTCAACAATCCTTTTTCCTTTAATCAATTCATTCATTCTTATCATGCTAGTTTCAAGATCTATTTTCATTAGGTCCAACTACACAGTAAATGTATCATTCTATTCTAGTAGTTCTTTTATAGTTGTCTTGGAATCATCAGTAACACTTCCTTCAGAGGTTGTTTCAAGTGTATTTAATTTGTTCTTGTGTAACCTTTAGTTCATCATATATTTTCAATCTAACCCTTAGATACTTCTCAAGTTTCTTCTTCAGATCAATGATTAACTCTCTTGCACTTTCCAACTCAGATTCAAGATCATCAATTCTTTTGAATTGCCTAAAAATTTCCATGACTAGGATCTTTAACTCTCAAATGGTTAAGCCTTCTGATACCAATTGTTGGAATGACTATGGAAAGTTGGGACTGAGAGGGGAGGGGTGAATTAGTACCACAAAAACTTTTATAATTGAAACTATCTATAACTATATATTGTTGCTTGTTGTTTACCAAATTCAATATCTTGAAATGAAACTAATATAAAACTTATAAAACATAACATACAACATTCAACTAAATTAACTCATAACTCCATGATTTTTTTACCCAGAGATCCTTGGTTAGAGGACAAAAAAATGGTGGCAATGATACCCACAACCTTCACTAACTGTAGTATAAAGGGTGCTCGGCTAGAGCTTACAAAGTTTAGCCATTTTGATAGCTTACCCGGTTAAGAGTATACAAAGACTTGCTAGGTCTACTTGGTTAGATTATTTTACAATCTCTACACTTAGATATGTACCCTGTTAAGATCTACCCAGTATTGGTATTTATATCTCTCAATACAATAGTATTAAAAATTTATCAATGTCTTCTATATTGCATCAATAACAAATGCTGATCAAAATCTATGTGCTCTAAAATATTGTGTTACCTCAATTAAAAATTGTAACGCTGCTAGGAATTTCTCTGTTGTAGCTAGATATCAGCTCGGTGTGCTCTGCTATGATCTTTATTCTTCAATATAACTCCTTTAATATCAGCATTATTTGTATTATTACTCTATCTCTTTTATTCCTCTATCATCATCAATTATGTTCTATAAATCATCCTTTAAGTATAATATTTATTGCCTCTTAATCTTATGTGTTAGGTTGTTTCTAATTTGTTTTGACCATTAGATCTTCTTTTCCACTCAGTGACTGTGTCACTTTTACCTCGATACTTGGTGTTTTTCTTGGAAATAAAAATCTTTGATTAACCTCTTAATATTATTCTCATTTATTCTCTTTGAACTATCTCGATCATTGATCATGTTAAAAACTAATCTTTGTGCATTGTAGAATCATAATTAATGTTGTATCAATTCATTAAATGTGTCTTTATCATGTTATAATCACTTAAGTAACTCGGTAGAGTAACTTCTCTTTGCTCAGTTAACTTGATCTTTTAGTAATGGGTAGCTATCAACTTGGTGAACTTCATATGTGCTCAGTTTTCAGTAACTGTAGGCTCTTGGTGTAGTGTATGGGCTTTACCAAATTCACTGCCTTTCTTAGTATACATTACTGACTAGTCATATTTACTTTTATCCTTTTGACCAATTGAATCTTCTAACTCATATGACTTTGCCTTAACTAATAAAAACAAAATATCCATAGAGATAAAAACAATACTTTACACAAGTAAATAAAAAATATAAATCATTTGTTCCATGCCAAGATCCTTATTTTACGCTTTCCATTCACTAAGCATGTTACATCTTTGTAGTCGGCCCTAAATAAGTCTTCGCCAAGCCACATGCCTCAACTGACGTCATCAAGAATCTAGTGACCCAAGAATTAGAAATAATCTTCTCCCATGTATCTTCTATCATGCCTTAAGCTAGGATACCATGACCCATGCTTGCATCCAAGTTATCCCAAAAACTTAGACCATCTGTGTCATAATCCTCTATCACTACTCTATAACTATTCTTCACCAAAACAACTATAACTCATCCAAATAGTAATATGAAATCTAGATATCTTAGATACTTCCCTCTACATAACTTTGTGCTTGCATTTACTAAAACATCATACATTATCTGTACACAACTGTCAATCTTTCTTGTGACTGTGATAACTAGTCTTTATGAAACTTCTAATGCATCCAACTGAAACATATGTTCACATAAATGAAAAAACATGAATGTCAACACATCAAACATCAACAATTTCAACACAAATGCACCATGGTATAATTAAACTAGGATGACCTGAGTGTTTCTTGCATGGATTTTAATGTAGTAATCTTGACAAGCATCTAGGTATAATTATACTGAGATGACCTAAGTGTCACTTACATTATTCAACATAGAAGGAATGATCTCCCCTTCATCGAGGTATAGTTATTTTGGAATCAAATTTTGTGTGATGTATCACATATAAAATTATCCAATGCAACATGTGTGCAAATAGACATTTAATAGGTATAGGAAGGCTCTTATCATGGATAGCCAAAATAACCATTCCTATGACATCATACGAAAACACCCACAAGAAGAAATAAAATAGAAAAATATCATGCACTATCATAGCCATTTTAGTCACTGACCTTATTGGAGTGATAAAATATGGTCAAAGACATCGTGAAATAGCATAAGAAACATTATAGAAATGAAAACAAGATATGAAATACAAAAACTGATAATATTCATCCAAATCTATGTACAATGAATATATTCCTTGATAAAAGGTTTATTGTATTGATTCTATGTGTTTGATTTAGGAAATTGTGTGGCTTGACCTATTGTAGGTCATGATCCAATTTCTAGGTTTCACTTGAAGCGTGGTTTGATTGCACTTGTTATCTAAATATTTGAAACACAATCTAATTTATCCTTTGAAATACGACTTTCAAGAATCCACTTCCAGGACTAGGTCAAGGATATGCCCTTAGTTAAGTAAGATACTGACTTATTATGGATGAAAAAAATGGTAGGATGGATAAGTAAGGGACTTTATTATAGGATAGGTGGATATGAAGCACAAGACCATACTATGATAGGATTTATGATAGGGATGCAATGGTTTTGATATGCAGGATGGATATAAACAAGTGGAGTGGGATGCAAAAAGAAAATCCTAATAGATAGAAGAGTTACCTTGTCACAAATAGCGTCTCTTTCCAGGGTTTCACTACTTACTTTTATTGCACTTATATATATTGTATATTGATTTTTTTGAAAAATGGTAGGATGGATAGGTAAGGGAGTTTATTATGAGATAGGTGGATATGAAGCACCAGACCATACTATGATAGGATTTATGATAGGGATGCAATGGTTTCTATATGCAGGATGGATATAAACAAGTGGAGTGGGATACAAAAAAAAAATCCTAATAGATAGAAGAGTTATCTTGTCACAAATAGTGTCTCTTTCCAGGGTTTCACTACTTACTTTTATTGCACTTATATATATATTGTATATTGATTTTTTTTTATTTTTTAATATTTTTGTCCCTTGCATTGGGATTTAAAGCATATAATCGACAAAGATGAATTCTATTGATTGGTTCATCTAATAGCTCACCTTTGGATGTAGATAATTGATAAGCACCTGATCCATATGCAATAGTTATCACAAAAGGATCCATCCAATTGGGTTCAAACTTCCCTTTCTTCTCCTGATCTTGTTGGTTCTTTGGATTTTCTCTCAGGATCAAATCTCCAACTTGAAATAGTCTAGGATTCACCTTATTGTTATAACTTCGAGACATCCTATACTAATAGGATTTCACATGATCAAAAGATATATTCCTTCTCTCATCTAGTAATTATAGTTTAGATTATCAGAAACTTTGTATTCTTCATCTAGAATAAGACCCTTTAAATATACTTGGAGAGACAGTAACTCTCCTCAATGGGTAGAATAACTTTAGATCCATACACTATAGAATATAGTGTAGCTCCAGTAGGGGTTTGGATAGAAGTTTGATAAGCCCATAAGACATGACTCAACTATACATGCCACTCATGACCAACATCATTGTATGTATTTTTAATAATTTTAACAATGATTTTATTAGATGCCTCAGCTTGACCATTTCCTTGAGGATAATAAATGTTAGAATAGTGATACTTTATCCTAACATTCTCACCTAGTTCGTCAATGTCTTTATTCTTGAACTGTTTCCCATTGTATGTGACAATAGACATTGAGATTCCATATCTACAAATGGCATAGTTTAAGATGAACATGGATACTTGTTTTCCTATAGTAGTGATAAGGGGAACAACTTCAATCCATTTTGTAAAATACTATATCGTTGTGGTAATGAACTTATGACCATTAGAGGATGGAATATGTATCATATCCACAAGTTCAATTCCCCACTAACAAAGGGCCATATGGTGGTAAAAGGATGAAGCTCTTGTGAGGGAACATGAATAAGATTCACTTGAATTTGGCAATTCTTGCATTTCCTTACAAATTGAAATTAATCATTCTACATGGTGGGATAATAGTACCCCATACACAAGAGTTTATAATGCAAGGTAGGAACAATAGAGTGTGTTCCACAAATACCCTCATGTATGTCCCTTAATGAAATGTGAAATTATTCATGTTCAATACATCGTAAGAGAGTACCATCAAGAGATCATCAATATAAGATATATGCAATTAAGCTATAGTGGTAGGCTTGGAGAAGGAAGGTTCTTTTCTAATTATTGGTTAACTCAAGTGGGAGGGTATGCTCTTTAAGATAGGTGTAAATATTTCCATATAAAGGATAATCTTTTCCTATAGTGTGACCAATAATATTGGTTCTAGGATCATCATACACAAGAAAATACAAGGGTTCCACTAAGAACTCAAAATGAGCTTGATTATCTTTCACATGAGGAAGTGTTGCAATAGTATCCATAACATCAACAACTTTATTATCTTGACAAGGAACCTAATCAAATACGATCTCAGAAAAGTACCTTTTGAAGTCATCAACCATGCATTTACGTGGCATTAACATTTTATCCTTGGTTTGGTATTCATTATTTCCCTGATTGCTGACTAATTGTGAATCACCATAGACACTAGGATTTGTAACTTTCCATTCAAGAGTCAGCTTGAGTCTAGTGAGTAATGCCTCATACTCTGCTATATTATTAGTGCATGGAAACAAAAAAATTATGATTTAAGGATTGTATAACATTAAGGTGTAACAAATAAAACTCCTTCTGAACCATGTGTTGGTGTTTAAAATTTTTACGCTAAAAAAAGAAACCAATATATCTTAAGACTGATATTAGGAGTGGTTAGCTCAAAGTATGAAAGATTTGTAAGATAACTAGACCAACTATAGGGTCAAGACTACCCTCTACACTTCTAGCTCTACAAAACCAAGATGGGTACACCTAATTATGACTAAACTCAATTCTGTACAATACCTTCTACTTCTGGATTAAAACAACTGATAAATGGTAAGTAAGTACTAAATGCCAACCTAGAATTCATTGAATTTCCACTACCATGGGTGAGATAAGAGGAACAACTATAAATGTAAAGAACTTTGGTAATGAGTTTGATTTAAGTTATGGGACAGAATATAGCCAAATTTATCAGACATATATCTCCACAGAATATACTAGTTCTAGATCAGTGCCTTATCCATTGGGTAAACTCCTAAATACAATACTGAAGCTGAAACCCTTATGAGGAAAGATTCAAAGCCATAAACATATAATCTCTTAGACTACACACTACAATATCCTCAAATAGTTATCTAAGTACAATCAATGTAATATCCAAAGCATTTTAATTTGATCTAAGATCAAAGACTTATGGAATACACATATGCATAAGAAAGACTTATACAGTAAGGGAGAAAATGTACAACTCAATAGATAACACAAAGGAGAGAGTACTCTGAGAAAACATATATTAAGTATGATGAAATCTTGTTTCTACAACAACATGAAAATGAAATACACAGTTCAATAATATGCAAGAGATCATACAACTTTCTACTCTGCTTTAAAACAGTCTGAACAACACCTTCTATATCCTAGACTAGAAATAAATATTAGCCTAAACATTTACAATATTTCTCCCATTTCTCCAGCCCTTTTTTTAATGGTCTTTAAAATCCCTTATATGAAAATAGGGATGCAACAAGCTTTAGGTATTTTAGGGATAGGGTTTACAACCATAAATGAAAGCATTAAAAGCATTCAATTTACTCAACTACCTTGTCATTAAGTTGAAACCCTATCCCTACTCCAACCTACACAAATCCGATCTAACCTATAGCCATACTTCTTGGGATGTGAAGAATAGTAGCATGAAGTCTAAAAATTTCCAAGCCATGACGCGAAGAGTAACTCAACATAACAGTAGAAGAGACTAGGCAATATTACAAGGTGTATCAATTTGATTAGAAATCCCAACTGCATCACTTCACACATAAATACAGTTGGCACTATCAGATCTCCATCCAAACAAGGCTCTATAGGTGTGGATATAAAACCCAAAATATTAGATCAAAGCATTTATGTCACTCTGCAACAAAAGTCTCAGTCCACCACTATGAAAACCTCTGAGAAAATATTTAAATATTTGAAATTTAGTTACAACGGCCACAAGTGACATGGAGAACAACATCAATGATCTAAATTTAAAACCTTTATATTCTTTAAAATGCACTCGTAGATGAACTTTAAGTCAACTGGGCACCAAGTAAAAAAAAAATAATCTCGGTCAACCTCCATTTACCTCAACATGGCACCTTTCCATTGGGCCTTAGAACCACCTATCCCTTACCCCTCTTTCTTAGGCCCCAACCTTCTTACCGCCGACCTAGATGCATGGCAAGATTTTAACCATCGCATGATGCATATCTTCCCTATGTCTTTCCTTCATGTGATGGAGACAATTTATTGGATCTAATCTCCTTTTTACCATCTTCACCTATTCCAATTCTTCCACGCATCACCCTTTCATTCGATCCACCTGATTGATCCCACCATTTACCTCACCACCTGTGCCACATAGCATCACCTTATTGGCTAGGACCTTTGCCACCTCATCATCCTACAGGGCCCTATCACCTGTCAGTTTGCCATATGTTAGCACTTGCACCATTGCATGATCTGATTAGACCTATTGTGACTATGATTGCATCATAGCACTCTATGAACACCTATCATTGCATCAACCATGTTGCCTAAGAGCTGACCCACAAAATTATCCTTCCTTTTTGCCAACCGACTGTCCATGTCACCGCCCATCCACTGAGCCATCTACCAAAAGGCATGTGCCTTTTAGCCACTTCATTACTATGCATTGGGATATAAAAATATATTAATTTTCTTTCACACAGCTAATATGGGATATATGGCTTAGAGAATTTATAAGCAAAATAGACCAGTGAAGGTACCATTGAAGCTCTGATCTTTCTAACTCCTTTTCAAATACAAAGAGACAACCCAAAGGAAACAAAACACAGCTTCCCCGTCCCTCTGAAACTTTTCAATCCTAGAAAATGAAAAGAAAATCTCTACAACAAAATATTTTTGTCATTGAAGGAGGTTAAAACATTATAAGAAGTTGAAATTGGGACTATCAAAAAAGAGTCCTAACAGTGGCTCTGACTGAGATGTATGCCTCTTGCGGGCATAGAAAGGATTTAGGATCCTCTGGGTTAAAGAAGGCCACCTACTAGAAAGAAACCTAACTAGTCAACATAAAAATAGAAGGAATATATAGAAACACTCCTGCTCATGAGAACTTGTCTTTTCAAGAAAAGTAAAACTTCAAAAATTACCCATGAACTGGCAATTCCAAAATATTTCTAGTTAAGTCCTTTAACATATATGAATCAGAACCCCATCTTCCATTAATTATGTATGGGCCTAACCAAATAGGATCAAAGTTGGTATGTTTTCTATTATCCTCTATTCTGACATTCCACATCAAAACCATATCATCAAGTTCAAATTTCCTAGCAATAGTTGTCTTGTCAAACAAATACTTACATTGTAATTGTAGTTTGAAAATCTTCTCATGTGCTTCCCTTCTTGACTCATTGGTTTGTATCAAATCCTCCAATCTGATTCTCATATCATCATCCAAATCATCATCATATGTTTGGTCAAATTTATTCATCTGCAATAAATTATTCTGGGGTAATCTTGCATGAATATCATAAACTAAGTCAAAAGGTGCACATCCAATAGCGTTTTTTTACTGTTACTCTATCTTCCCACAGAGAAAGCTACAATTTGGAATCCCAGGGCTTCTTTTTTACATCCAGTACTCTCTTGATAATATTTATCAAGCTCTTGTTACCGGATTTAACCTTACCATTGCCTTGGGGGTGATATGGGGAAGAAAAAGAAATTTAAATATCATATTGTTGACAGAAATCATTGAACTCTTGTGATCTAAAGCACATTGCATTTTCCACCACAATAGTCTCTGGACAACCAAATCTCATCAACATATTTTTATTATAAAATCAACCACAACCTTGATAGTGGCTCTTTTAGTGGGAACGACTTCCACCCACTTAGTAAAATAGTCAGTTTCCATTAGGATCCATGAATGATCTCCACTAGACTTATTAGGGATCTTACCAATGAAATCCATCCCTCATTTTTGAAAAGGTGCCTCAACTGTAACAAGCTTCAAGGGAAGATTCCCACCAAAATTTAGCTTTCCTAAAATTCTCTGACAAGCATCACATTTTCTAACATATTGAGGAGCATCCTTGAATATTATTGGCCACCAAAAACCATATCTGATAACCTTATGGGCAGTGGTCTTAGCCATGTAATGGCCACCACATACACCATCAAGCATTTCTTTCAAAAGATCATCAGACCTGTCATGATCCACACACTTGAGAAATACTCCTTCATTTCTCCTCCACCATAATTTTCCTTGAAATATTGTATACTTTAGAGCATGCAACTTGATTGTTCTCTTTTTATTATCATTCATGTCAAAGGGCAAGACCATCTTCTACAAGAATTCAATGATGTCCTTGTACCAATCTAAACAATCTGTTGGAGATTTACTTCTGGCAGATAGTTGATTGTATGTTTGTCATTCATGACAACATATAATATATAGTAGTATTCTATATGTACTTATTAGAATGATGTTATAAATCCTTGCATGGTTATATTCATGTTGTAGACATGTTGTTTATGTTTTTTTCATACATGCAGACTCAGATATGAAGTTTCAGTTGTGTTGTGTAATTTTGTTAGTGGCTTATAGTTTCTGGAGTTTGTTTGTACAAAGCCGATGTATTGCATTGGTTCTTGAGTTGCGCTAATCTTTAGGATATGTGTGTGTATAGTCAAGATTAGTTATGAGTTGAAGATAGTTATCTAGAGGTGCCAAACGTGTTTCAACAAGATTGCAAAGTTAGAGTTAATTTGGTGAGGCTAACTTAGTGAAGTGTTGCATCTATTCAGTTTATATTGTATGGTAGTAATTATGCTTGCATGGTTAGTTAAGCTGACAAGAATGTTATGAAGAGTTGCCTAAAAGGTCCCATGATCTCATACTTTGAGGAAGATACTTATAGTAGTTCATTCGTGGAACGCTAAGTGTGAATGATAAGATAAGAGACTAAAAAAGTATAGAGCAGAATATCAGTTGTGTTTCATTCATCAAGGATCTAAGTGAAGAATAATTGAAAGATTACAATACATTGGAACTGATCAAGATAGTAGGTCTACTCTACAGTTCATCATTAGATATAGTGCATATATGTTCTATAGAAGGTTGTAGCCTTCTTCATTGAAGCAGTGAGCTTTTGGATAGTGAGTCCTCACCCTTAACAGGGTTATTTGTAAAAGACTCCTAATAGGGTCAAACCCTTAACTAGGTCACTATACTTATTGCATTGTAAAGAACAACTCCTAACAGGGTTGCAAGATCTTCTAACAGGGATTATTATAAACAAGTATAGTTCATTGTGGGTGTTAATTCCCATCAGGGTTTTTACTATTTGGTTTCCCCATAACCAAATTGTTGTGTTGTCTATTGTTTTATCTGAATGTTCATTTAATTTATTGTATTCTAGAGCTAATAATAGAAAATAATTAAACTAGCTGATAACTGATCCACTCCCCCCCTCTTAGTTATCCTTTCAGACTATTCTAAAAATTGGTATCAGAGCCAAGTGACTTGAAGAACAAGCCTAACAACTTAAGGTAGATCAGATGGAATACTTCAAAAAAGAGAGTCCTAAGTTCGATGGAGAAAATTATCTAGATTGGAAGAACAAAATGATAACACATTTACAGTGTATTGGTTTTGACATCTTTGAGATAGCCACACAAGAAGTTGTTATTCCCTTTCTAAAATACCTCTCAAGAGATGATACTACTAGTAAACAAAAGGATACATTCACAGCCAATTTAGTTGCCAAAGAAGCACTTATAAGTGTGCTATCTAATAGTGAATTCTCTGAGATCAAGAAAGTAGACAAGGCATAAACTATATGGAAGTATTTAGAAGACATGTTTGAAGGAGATATTCAAGAAAAGAATGCGCGCAGGAAGACATGGAAAAATAAATACAACAATCTTGAGATGTTACCTAAAGAGAACATCAAAGCCTACAATCAAAGGATAAACAAAGCAGTTTCTAGAATCAGAAACAATGGTGGAGAAATTTCAGAAGAAGACATAGTGGACAAACTGATGACTACATTAATAGAAGACTATCAAACAAAGATCAATATTCTAGATGAAACCATGCAATTTTCACAAGACTTCAAGAGAGAGACTTTAATTAGTAAAATCTCTGCATTTGAGATATCAAGATTGAAGACTAAACCTAAAAGTGAAACAACCTTCAAAGCCTCAGTGCATGGTAAGAAACCTTTACACATCTCTAGCAATAATGAGAAAGAAGAAGTTGATGAAGAACTAGAAGAAATCATTGCCATGATTGCTAAAAGAGAAAAGAAAGGCAAAGGAAAATATGCAGGAAAACTTCCATTCAAATGTTTTTCATGCAACAAGATCGGTCACTTTGCATCCAAGTGTCCTACAAGAGTAAAGAAATTAAAATCTGATTATAAACCTAAATACAGGAAGGAATGCTATCATGCTGAAGAAGGTGTAACTGATGAAGATTCGGGAGAAGATGAAATTGGATTCATTGCCCTTCAAGACATGGAAAAATTGCTTGAGGATATGGACATTGAAGATGAAAAGGAAGCACAGGAGTTAGCCCTAATTTCCAGCGCAGACATCAGAACTGATTGGATCATTAACAACAGATGCTCTCACATGATAGGTGATAAAGATAGATTTGTTCATCTAGAAAATTTTAAAGGTGGTATGGTTAGATTTGGAGATAACAATCCCAAACCTATCATAGGCAAAGGATCTATCACCCTGGATGGAAAGAAAAAGACATATGATGTTCTATATGTTGATGGATTACATCACAACTTACTAAGCGTTGGACAGCTACTTGACAAAGGTTATCATTTGGAATTCAAAGACAATAAATGAATCATTAGAAACAAAGAAGGAGACATGATTGCATCAGGCTAAAAAACAAAAGGTAATTTTTTTCAGCTCAATTTAGATGTAAGTTGTTTTGTTGCAAAAGTGGATGACAGTTGGTTATGGCATAAGAGACTTTGTCATATCAATTTTCATAATATAGTAAAGATAAGCAATGTCAAGGTAGTTAGAGACCTTCCAAGTATTGCAAAACTAGTTGACACAATGTGGAGGGAGTGTGTTATGGGAAAACATGTAAGGAGATCTTTCAGGAGAAAGAAGAACTCATTTGAAAACAAGTTAGACCTAGTGCATACAGATCTATGTGGTCCTACTCAAACTAGATCATACTACAGAGAAAGGTATTTAATTTTGTTTGTTGATGATTTTTCAAGGAAGATGTGGGTTGCGTTCTTATAGGAAAAGTCTGAAGCCTTTGATAAGTTCAAAATATTCAAAGCCAAACTTGAGAATGAATCTAGATTAAAACTAAAGTGTCTAAAATCAGATATAGGAGGAGAATTGACCTCTGACTAGTTTTATGACTACTGTAAAGAAAATGGAATTAAAAGACAGTTGAGTGCACCCAAAACCCCTTAGCAAAATGAGATAGAAGAAAGAAGGAACATGATCATACTTGATACAACACACACTATGATGATTGAAGGAAAAGTTGCACACACCTATTGGAGAGATGCAGTCAATACAACAGTCTACACTATCAACAGAACACAACTAAGACCAGGCACAAATAAAACACCTTATTAACTTTGGTTTGGTAATGTACCTACAGTAAAATACTTCAAAATATTTGGCAAAAAGTGTTACATCAAGAGAGATGATGGTGTTGGAATGTTTGATGCTAGAAGTGATGAAGGTATTTTCCTTTTTTATTCTACTAAAAGCAAAGCATACAAATGCTTCGATTTAAGATTAAAGAATATAATTGAAAGTACTCATGTAAATATTGTTGATAATTTCATGGTTCAAGAGAGGTACTATGAATATGCACCTATGATTGAGGATGAACCCAGGCCTAGCAGTAAAGACACTTTTATTGAAGAAATGTTTGATTGCATTGGTGTACCATGTAATGAACCTGAATCAAGAAAAGAAGTATCACATATTATAGATGAGGATGTCACACCGAAAATTTCAAAATTCACATCTAGGTATCATTCAAAAGATGATATTATTGGAGATCGGAGCAGCAATGTTTTGACTAGATCTAAAGAAAAAAGTTTAATAGTAGATGAAGAGGTATGTTTACTTTCATATATTGAACCTTTAAATATTGAAGATGCTTGCAAGGATTATGATTGGTAGAAAGCAATGGAAGAAGAATTAGATCAAATAATAAAAAATGATACATGGGAATTGGTTCCTAGATCTAGTGACAAAAATGTGATTGGAACAAAGTGGGTATTCAGGAACAAGATGAATAAAGATGGTGTAGTGGTCAAAAACAAAGCAAGACTAGTGTGTAAAGGATATGCGCAGAGGGAAGGGATAGATTACATTGACACATTTGCCCCTATGAGAAGATTAGAAGCCATCAAGTTATTCTTGGCCTATGCAACATTCAAAGACTTCAAAGTATATCAAATGGTTGTCAAATCATCCTTTCTAAATGGTGACTTGAAGCAAGAAGTCTACATAGAATAGCTTGAAGGATTTAATCTATCAGATAAACCAGAAATGGTATGCAGATTGAAGAAAGCACTATATTGAATTAAACATGCCCCAAGAGCTTGGTATGAGAGACTAGATGGTTATCTTACCAAGATTGGATTTAAGAAAGGAGCAGTAGATTGTAACTTATTCATAAGAGAGACGCCTGATGGATTATTACTTGTTGCAATATTTTTTGATGACATTATCTTTGGAGGTAATGACAAGCTTAGTGTAGAATTTGCAAAAGAAATGCAGAATGAATTTGAAATGAGCATGATTGGTCCTATAAAAATGTTTTTTGGATTGAATGTAAAGCAGACAGATAAAGGAATATTCATAAATTAGTCCAAATATGTGAAGGAAATATTAAAGACTTTCATGATGGAAGACTGTAAGCTAGTATGTACTCCTATGATAACAGGAAGTGAGCTTTCTAAAGAAGATGATTCCGCAACAGTTGATAAGACATTGTACAAATCTATGATTGGAAAACTTATATACCTTACTCAATGTAGACCAGACATATCTAATGTAGTTGGAATTGTTGGAGGATTTGTAGTTGAACCTAAGTAGAATCACCTAATGGAAATCAAGAGAACATTCAGATATCTAAAATGAACTATAGACTATGGTTTATGGTACCCCAAATCAGAGAATATACAACTTCATGTGTATACAGATGTAGATTGGGCAGGTTGTATTGATGATAGGAAAAGTACTTTTGGAGGAGCGGTATTTCCTCGAGACACATTGGTTTCTTGGGTAAGCAAGAAGTAGAATTGTATCTCTCAGTCGAGAGCAGAAGCTAAATATGTTGTAACAACATTGAATTGTTCAACAATGCTTTGGATCAAGCAGATGGTTAAATATTTTGGTATACATGTTGATTATCCTATTGTTATTTACTATGATAACACCAGTACTATCAACATGTTCAAGAAGCCTTTGATGCATGCAAAGAAAAAGTACATTGAGATCAAATACCATTTTATTAGAGAAAAATTTGTAGATAATGAAGTAAAATTGGACTATGTAAGCACCAAAGAATAGTTGGTAGACATTTTCACAAAGCCTTTATCAAAAGATACTTTTGAGTATCTCAGGGAGAAGTTGGGATTAATTCCCTCTCCTGATTGTGATTAGATAAAGAAGAAAGAATACCAATCCATAGTAAATGATGAATGGTTGACTACTCTACTTCTGGAGTAGTACCTGTGCCTAATTGTTTATGGTTCCCTTTTCCATTGATGTCAAAGGGGGAGTATATAGTAAGGGGGAGCATATACTCTGGGGGAGTATATAACCATGTAACTTAAAAACATAGATAGAGGAGCTGCAGTAGTGTAGAAGAATCTTTGATGAGGATATTGAGAAGATTGTAAAAAGAAAGAAGACACCATGTGCTGAAGATGTTTTTAATATCATATGTTGCCATCAATGTCAAAGGGGGAGATTGTTGGAGATTTACTTCTGGCAGCTAGTTGATTGTATGTTTGTCAATGATGACAACATTTAATATACAGTAGTATTATGTATGTACTTATCAGAATGATTTTATCAAGCCTTGAGCGGTTATATTCATGTTGTAGAAATGTTGTTTATGTTTTGTTCATACACACAGACTCAAATATGAAGTCTCAATTGTGTTGTGTAATTATGTTGGTGGCAGTTACAGTTTTTGGAGTTTGTCTACACAAAGCCGACATATTGCATTGGTTCTTGAGTTGTGCTTATCTTTGGGATATGTTTGTGTATATTCAAGATTAGTTATGAGTTGAAGATAATTATCTAAAGGCGCCAAACATGTTTCAACAAGATTTCAAATTTAGAGTTAATTTTGTGAGGCCAACTTAGTGAAGCGTTGCGTCTATTCAGTCTATATTGCATGGTTGTAATTATGCTTGCATGGTTAGTTAAGCCAACAAGGATGTTATGAAGAGTTTTCTAATAGGTCCCATGATCTCATACTTTGAGGAAGATACTTATATTAGTTCATTTGTGGAACACTAAGTGTGAATGATAACATAAGAGACTGAAAAAGTAGAGAGCAGAATATCATTTGTATTTCATTCATCAAGGATCTATGTGAAGAAGAAGTGAAAGATTACAATACATTGGAACTGATCATGACAACAGGTTTTCTCTACAGTTCATTATCAGATATAGTGCATATCTATTCTATAGAAGGTTGTAGCCTTCACCATTGAAGCAGTGAGCTTTTGGACAGTGAGTCCTCACCCTTAACAGGGTTATTTGTAAAAGACTCCTAATAGGGTTAGACCCTTAACTAGGTCACTATACTTATTTGTGTTGTAAAGAATAACTCCTAACAGGGTTGCAAGATCTTCTAACAGGGATTACTATAAACAAGTATAGTTCATTGTGGGTGTTAATTCCCACCAGGGTTTTTACCTTTTGGTTTTCCTGTAACCAAATTGTTGTGTTGTCTATTGTTATCTGAATGTACATTTAATTTATTGTATTCTGGAGTTAATAATAGAAAAGAATTAAATTAGCTGATAACTGATTCACACCCCCCCTCTTAGTTATCCTTTGGAACTATTCTAACACAATCCATATCACAAATATAAGGTCTTTGCTCCTCTTCTAACATATCAATGTGATTTGTATCTAAATTGCTTTGAGTCATGAGTTTAGCAAGTCCTAGAACCCTCACAAACTTGGTGATATAGATATCAATATTAAACTCTTGGATATTGTTGATCCATCTACATCTCCTCCCCGAGACTTCTTGTTGGATTAAATATCTTTTACAACAACACTTGGCACATAAGCAATTATGGTTTCTCTTATGAAATAACATCTGAATACTTTTACAACCTTCACCAAAGCATAGGCTTGTGTTTCCATAATATCATATTTCAACTCTGCTTCCTGCAAATACATACTAAAAAAATAAATAGGTTGTTCATAGCCTTTTGAATTCTTCTGCAATAATACTGCATCAACAGTATTATAAGAAGCAAAGGAGAAAATATTAATTGTCTTTGTATAATTAGGGGTTCTCAAAATAGGATCATCTTTAATAGCTTTCTTGACATTTGAGAAAGCCTTACATGCTTCTTTATTCCATTCCACTTTAGCTCCTTTCTTCATCATTTTTTAAATTGGTAAACTAGTCTTTGCAAAGTTTGTAACAAACTGTCATGCCCAAAGTTCGGGTCAAAACACAACCAACAATTTTTTTTTTTATTATTATTTTTATTATTATTATTATTATTATTTTTTAGAGAAAAATGTTCCACGTTGAAGTTGTGGGAAAGAGGATTTAAAGACGTGGTCACAAAAGACTCTGGCGATCAACCCCAATAAAGTTGAAAAGATAAGATGCTAGGTGATGCCGATATAATCGAAGAAGATCGTTG
>MU223776.1:10334726-10371672 GCA_018584345.1 Thuja plicata
TGGTATTTGGCATATATATATATATATATATATATATATATATATATATATATATTGGGTGCACACATATATGTATGTGTATATATATAATTTATATGTGCTTATATTTTAATTATTGTAGATATTGTTGATGGTGTATATTTTGAGATTCATGTAAAGTATAGTATTATTAATAATTAATGCAAGGTATATTATTCTCAATTGTTAATTATTAATAATGTGGATATGTTATATATATAGATATTGATGTAATTTTTAATGTCTTATGTAACATGTTAAAAAATAGTACATATATGTATGAATGAATATAAATCATTTATTATAGTATATTTGAGTAATATATAGTTGTGAGTTTACTCTTATATTAATTTATTTAATAATTCCCTTTAGTTAAGAGTTAGTTAGGAGTTGGTTACCTTTCCTCAAAACCTTTGGAAATATATTTATATGCACTAGTTTTCATTTGAAGAGGAGGAATTTTGGGGGGCTGAATCATTGAGGGGAGGATGACTTTTCTTTCATGGAGATTTTGGAGAAAAACTTAGTAGATGTGAGGGAGAGTTTGTAAGCATATTTCTTTATGAATTATGGTTATCTTTGCTTTTGGGAGAGAGACATCTTTGTGAGAGTTTCAGAAGTTAAGAGAGGGATTTATTTCTTTGGATTGGTTATTTATTTCATGGATATTTCTGAAAATGGATAGGGTTTGAAGGATGCATCTCAAGTTTGGATTTGTCTTCCTCTTTTTTCTCCTTCTTCGGTTGAATCTTCGTAGGATTTGAGGTATGGATTGAATTTATTGGTTGATTAAAGTATATCATAAAATATGGATCTATTTACATATTTTTATGATGTATTATATCTATACTTTTCATTCCTGTAGTTATTTAGAAGTTTGGAGTTTTTATTTGTGAAAATTGTCATGTGTTTTCCTAGGGGTTTTAGCAATCCATTTTTGGAAATCTATTATTATAATAATTTAAATTTCATTTATGGTTTTTAGAAAAAAAAATTTCAGAAGTAAAATTGACAGATATGAAATGGGTATCTCTCTAATTTTATTTTTAGGGTCGAATTAATTCCTTATTATTGACATTTTGGAAGACTATGCCTGTCATTTCTTGATTCCAATTTTTCTGTCAAATGTATTCATATGCTACAGACTGTTATGATAATATAAAAGTCTAAATGTGATATCATATATCCTCCAGTGTCTTAGATTTCATTTCCAATTGGTTTGGGTCATTTTTATTGTTTTTTGTGATAATTACAATCATTTTAGTGAAGGTAGGTTTGAACTCTAACTAGAGTTTTCTATTTTAAACCAGAAGTCATAACTCTCTTTCCCACCATTGGATCACCATAAAAATTAAATTGAGAGTCTATAATGATGTTAAAAAAATTCCCACCAAAGATATTGGCTTTATTATTTGTTTTGTGGAAGATATTGGCAACTGTTCTATGATTGCTATTCTTTGCATTTAATCATTTCTGGAAATATATCAGTTTAAGAACATTACCAAGTTTTAGGGTTTTGTATGGTTACCAGAGGATATTAAGGTTTTTATTTCTTTGGTTGGATCTATGTTTATTCTAAATATGTTTATAATATCACTCTGATGTCTTCTTATGTGTTTGGAACATTCTGAATGTCATATAAGGGTTTAGGGTTGTCTAGTAGACTAGGGACAACATATGTTTTCCTAAACACAATCAAATGTTGTTATGGTATTGATATGAAATATTGTATACTATGTTATGGATCTATTATGTTATTATGACACTTTTATGTAGGTTAGGGAACCTAAGTACACAAAAGGATCCATCTAATTGGGTTCAAACTTCCCTTTCTTCTCCTGATTTTGTTGGTTCTTTGGATTTTCTCTCAGGATCAAATCTCCAACTTGAAATAGTCTAGGATTCACCTTATTGTTATAACTTTGAGACATCCTATACTAATAGGATTTCACATGATCAAAATATATATTCCTTCTCTCATCTAGTAATTATAGTTTAGATTATCTAGGAACTTTGTATTCTTCATCCAGAATAAGACCCTTTAAATATACTTGGAGAGACAGTAACTCTCCTCAATGGGTAGAATAGCTTCATATCCATACACTATAGAATATAGTGTAGCTCCAGTAGGGGTTTGGATAGAATTTTGATAAGCCCATAAGACATGACTCAACTATACATGCCACTCATGACCAACATCATTATATGTATTTTTAATAATTTTAACAATGATTTTATTAGATGCCTCAGCTTGACCATTTCCTTGAGGATAATAAATGTTAGAATAGTGATACTTTATCCTAACATTCTCACCTATTTTGTCAATGTCTTTATTCTTGAACTATTTCCCATTGTATGTGACAATAGACATTGAGATTCCATATCTACAAATGACATAGTTTAAGATGAACATGGATACTTGTTTTCCTATAGTAGTGATAAGTGAAATAACTTCAATCAATTTTGTAAAATACTATATAGTTGTGGTAATGAACTTATGACCATTAGAGGATGGAATATGTATCATACCCACAAGTTCAATTCCCCACTAACAAAGGGCCATATGGTCATAAAAGGATAAAGCTCTTGTGAGGGAACATGAATAAGATTCACTTGAATTTGGGAATTCTTGCATTTCCTTACAAATTTAAATTAATCATTCTCCATGGTGGGCCAATAGTAACCCATACACAAGAGTTTATTATCCAAGGTAGGAACAATAGAGTGTGTTCCACAAATACCCTCATGTATGTCCCTTAAGGCAATGTGAAATTATTCATGTTCAATACATCGTAAGAGAGTACCATCAAGAGATCATCAATATAATATATATGCAATTAAGGTATAGCAGTTGGCTTGGCGAAGGAAGGTTCTTTTCTAATTATTGGTCAACTCAAGTGGGAGGGTATGCTCTTTAAGATAGATGTAAATATTTCCATATAAAGGATAATCTTTTCCTATTGTGTGACCAATAATATTGGCTCCAAGATCATCATACACAAGAAATTACAAGGGTTCCACTAAGAACTCAAAATGAGCTTGATTATCTTTCACATGAGGAAGTGTTGCAATAGTATCCATAACATCAATAACTTTATTATCTTGATGGGGAACCTAATCAAATGCGATCTCAGAAAAGTACCTTTTGAAGTCAGCAACCATGCATTTATGTGGCATTAACATTTTATCCTTGGTTTGGTATTCATCATTTACCTGAGTGATGACTAATTGTGAATCACCATAGACACTAGGATTTGTAAGTTTCCATTTAAGAGCCAGCTTGAGTCTAGTGAGTAATGCCTCATACTCTGCTATATTATTAGTGCATGGAAACAAAAAAAATTTATGATTTAAGGATTGTATAACATTAAGGTGTAACAAATAAAACTCCTTCTCCTAAACCATGTGTTGGTGTTTAAAATTGTTACGCTAAAAAAAAGAAACCAATATATCTTAAGACTTATATTAGGAGTGGTTAGCTCCAAGTATGAAAGATCTATAAGATAACTAGACCAACTATAGGGTCAAGACAACCCTCTGCACTTCTGGCTCTGCAAAACCAAGATGGGTACACCTAATTATAACTAAACTCAATTCTGTACAATACCTTCTACTTTTGGATTGAAACAACAGATAAATGGTAAGTAAGTACTAAATGCCAACCTAGAATTCATTGAATCTCCACTACCATGGGTGGGATAAGAGGAACAACTGTAAATGTAAAGAACTTTGGTAATGAGTTTGATTTAAGTTATGGGACAGAATATAGCCAAACTTATCAGACATATATCTCCATAGAATATACTAGTTCTAGATCAGTGCCTTATCCATTGGGTAAACTCCTAAATACAATACTAAAGCTAAAACCCTTATGAGTAAATATTCAAATCCATAAATATATAATCTTTGAGACTACACACTACAAGATCCTCAAATAGTTATCTAAGTACAATCAATGTAATATCCAAAGCATTTTAATTTTATCTAAGATCAAAAACCTATGGAATACACATATGCATAAGAAAGACATATATAGTAAGCGAGAAAATGTACAACTCAATAGATAACACAAAGGAGATACATAGTTCAATAATATTCAAGAGATCATACAACTTTCTACTCTACTTTAAAATAGTCTGAGCAACATCTGCTATATCCTAGACTTGAAATAAATATTAGCCTAAAGCTTTACAATATTTCTCCCATTTCTCTAGCCCTTTTTTTAATGGTCTTTAAAATCCCTTCTATGAAAATAGGGATACAACAAGCTTCAGGTCATTTAGGGTTAGGGTTTACAACCATAAATGAAAGCATTAAAAGAATTAAATTTACTCAACTACCTTGTCATTAAGTTGAAACCCTATCTCTACTCCAACCTGTGTAAATCTGATCTAACCTATAGCCATACTTCTTGGGATGTGAAGAATAGTAGCATGAAGTCTAAAAATTTCCAAGCCATGACGCAGAGAGTAACTCAACGTAACTGTAGAAGAGACCAGGTAGCATTAAAAGGTGTATCAATTTGATTATAAATCCCAACTGCATCACTTCACACATAAATACACTTGGAACTATTAGATCTCCATCCAAACAAGGCTCTATAGGTGTGGATATATGACCCAAAAGATCAGATAGAAGCATTTATGTCACTCTGCAACAAAAGTCTCAGTCCACCACTGTGAAAACCTCTGAGAAAATATTTAAATATTTGAAATTTAGTTACAGTGGCCACAGGTGACATGGAGAACAACATCAATGATTGAAATTAAAAACCTTTATATTCTTTAAAATGTAATCGTAGATGAACTTTAAGTCAACTAGGCACCAAGTAAAAAAAAAAGCAATCTCGATCAACCTCCACCTGTCCCTTACCCCTCTTTCTTAGGCCCCAACCTTCTTACCATTGACCTAGATGCATGGAAATATTTTCACCATCGCACGATGCATATCTTCCATGTGTCTTTCCTTCACGGGATGGAGACAATTGATTGGATCTAATCTCCTTTTTACCATCTTCACCTATTCCAATTCTTCCATGTGTCACCCTTTCATGCAATCCACCTAACTGATGCCACTATTTACCTCACCCCCTGTGCCAAATGGAATCACCTGATTGGCTAGGACCTCTGCCATCTCATCATCCTACTGGGCCCTATCATCTATCAGTCTACCATATGTTAGCACCTACACCATTGTGTGTTCTAACTAGACCTGCTGTGACTATGATCATGTCATAGCGCTCTACAGACACCTATCATTGCATCAACCATGTTGCCTAAGAGTTGGCCCACAAAATTATCCTTCCTTTTTGCCAACCGGCCATCCATGTCACTGCCCATCCAGTAAGCCATCTGCCAAAAGGCATGTGCCTTTTACTCACTTCATTACTATGCACTGGGATATAAAAATATATTAATTTTATTTCACATAGCCAATATGGGATATATGGCTTAGAGAATTTCTAAGCAAAATAGACCAGCGAAGGCACCTTTGAAGCTCTGATATTTCGAACTCCTTTTCAACTACAAAGAGACAACCCAAAGGAAACAAAACACAGCTTCCCCGTCCCTCTACAACATTTCAATCCTATAAAATGACAAGAAAATATCTACAACAAAATATTTCCATCATTGAAGGAGGTTAAAACATTATAAAAAGTTGAAATTGGGACTGTAAAAAAAGAGTCCTAACAGTGGCTCTGACCAGGATGTATGGCTCTTGCAGGCATAAAAATGATTTAGGATCCTCTAGGATAAAGAAGGCCACCTACTGGAAAGAAACCTAAATAGTCAATAGAAGAATAGAAGGAATATATACAAACACTCCTGCTCATGAGAAATTATCTTTTCAAGAAAAGTAAAACTTCAGAAAATACCCATGAACTGGCAATTCCAAAATATTTCCAGTTAAGTCCTTTAACATATATGAATCATAACCCCATCTTCCATGAATTATGTATGGGCCTAACCAAGTAGGATCAAAGTTGGCATGTTTTCTGTTATCCTCTATTCTGACATTCCACATCAAAACCATATCATCAAGTTCAAATTTCCTAGCAATAGTTTTCTTGTCAAAAAAATTCTTGCATTGTAATTGTAGTTTGACATTCTTCTCATGTGCTTCCCTTCTTGACTCATTGGTTTGTATCAAATCCTCCAATCTGATTCTCATATCATCATCCGAATCATCATCATATGTTTGGTCAAATTTATTCATTTGCAATAAATATTTTGGGGTAATCTGGCATGAATATCATAAACTAAGTCAAAAGGTGCACATCCAATAGCCTTTTTTTACTGTTACTCTATCTTCCCACAAAGAAAGTTGCAATTTGGAATCCCAGGCATTCTTGTTTACATGCAGTACTCTCTTGATAATATTTATCAAGCTCTTGTTATTGGATTCAACCTTACCATTTCCTTGGGGGTGATATGGGGAAGAAAAATAAATTTAAATATCATATTGTTGACAGAAATCATTGAACTCTTGTGATCTAAAGCACATTGCATTGTCCACCACAATAATCTCTAGACAACCAAATCTAGTCAACATATTTTTAATTATAAAGTCAACCACAACCTTGCTAGTGGCTCTTTTAGTGGGAATGGCTTCCACCCACTTAGTAAAATATTCAGTTTCCACTAGGATCCATGAATGACCTCCACTAGACTTATTAGGGATCTCACCAATGAAATCCATCCCCCATTTCTAAAAAGGTTCCTCAACTATAACAAGCTTCAAGGGAAGATTCCCACCAAAATTTAGCTTTCCTAAAATTCTCTGACAAGCATCACATTTTCTAACATATTGATGAGCATCCTTGAATATTATTGGCCACCAAAAACCATATCTGATAATCTTATGGGCAATGGTCTTATCCATGTAATGGACACCACATACACCATCATGCATTTCTTTCAAAAGATCATCAGACCTGTCATGATCTACACAATTTAGAAATACTCCTTCATTTCTCCTCCACCATTATTTTCCTTGAATTATTGTATACTTCATATCATGCAACTTGATTGTTCTCTTTTTATTATCATTCATTTCAAAGGGCAGGACCATCTTCTACAAGACTTCAATGATGTCCTTGTACCAATCCAAACAATCTACTAGAGATTTACTTCCGGCAGCTAGTTGATTGTATGTTTGTCATTGATGAAAACATATAATATACAATAGTATTCTGTATGTACTTATTAGAATGATGTTATCAAGCCTTGCATAGTTATATTCATGTTTTAGACATGTTTTTTATGTTTTGTTCATACATGCAGAATTGGATATGAGGTTTCAATTGTGTTGTGTAATTCTGTTAGTGGCAGTTATAGTTTTTGGAGTTTGTCTATACAGAGCCGACATATTGCATTGGTTCTTGAGTTGTGCTTATCTTTGGGATATGCGTGTGTATAGTCAAGATTAGTTATGAGTTGAAGATATTTATCTAAAGGTGCCAAACGTGTTTCAACAAGATTGCAAAGTTAGAGTTAATTTGGTGAGGCCAACTTAGTGAAGCGTCGCGTCTATTCAGTTTATATTGCATGGTTGTAATTATGCTTGCATGGTTAGTTAAGCTGAAAAGGATGTTATGAAGAGTTTCCTAACAGGTCCCATGATCTCATACTTTGAGGAAGATACTTATAGTAGTTCATTTTTGGAACGTTAAGTGTGAATGATAAGACAAGAGACTGAAAAAGTAAAGAGTAGAATATCAGTTGTGTTTCATTCATCAAGGATCTATGTGAAGAAGAAGTGAAAGATTAAAATACATTGGAACTGATCAAGATAGTAGCTCTACTCTACAGTTCATCATTAGATATAGTGCATATATTTTCTATAGAAGGTTGTAGCCTTCACCATTGAAGCAGTGAGCTTTTGGACAGTGAGTCCTCACCCTTAATAGGGTTATTTGTAAAAGACTCCTAATAGGGTCAGACCCTTAACCATGTCACTATACTTATTGCATTGTAAATAACAAATCCTAATAGGGTTGTAAGATCTTCTAACAGGGATTATTATAAACAAGTATAGTTCATTGTGGGTGTTAATTCCCACCGGGGTTTTTACTATTTGGTTTCCCCATAACTAAATTGTTGTGTTGTCTATTGTGTTATCTGAATGTTCATTTACTTTATTGTATTCTAGAGTTACTAATAGAAAATAATTAAATTAGTTGATAACTAATCCACCCCCCCTCTCAGTTATCCTTTGGGACTATTCTAAAAATTGGTCTTAGAGCCAAGCGCCTTGAAGAAGAAGCCTAACAGCTTAAGGTAGATCAGATGGCTTACTTAAAAAAAGAGAGTCCTAAGTTCAATGGAGAAAATTATCCAGATTGGAAGAACAAAATGATAACACATTTACAGTGTTTTGGTTTTGACATCTTTGAGATAGCCACAAAAGAAGTTTTTATTCCCTCTCTAAAATACCTCTCAAGAGATGATGCTACTAGTAAACAAAATGATACATTCACAACCAATGTAGTTTCCAAATAAGCCCTTATAAGTACACTATCTAATAGTGAATTCTCTAAGATCAAGAAAGTAGACAAGGCATAAACTATATGGAAGTATTTAGAAGACATGTTTGAAGGAGATATCCAAGCAAAGAATGCGTGCAGGAAGACATGGAAAAAGAAATACAACAATCTTGAGATGTTACCTGAAGAGAACATCAGAGCCTACAATCAAAGGATAAATGAAGTAGTTTATGGAATCAGAAAGAATGGTTGATAAATTTTAGAAGAAGACATAATGGACAAACTGATGACTACATTAATAGAATACTATGAGAGAAAGATCAATAAAATCTCTACATTTGAGATATCAAGATTGAAGACTGAACCTAAAAGTGAAACAGCCTTCAAAGCCTTAGTGCATGGTAAGAAACCTTTATACATCTCTAGCAATAATGAGAAAGAAGAAGTTGATGTATAAATAGAGGAAATCATTGCCATGATTGCTAAAAGAGAAAAGAAAGGCAAAGGAAAATATGAAGGACAACTTCCATTCAAATGTTTTTCATGCAACAAGATCGGTCACTTTATATCCAAGTGTCCTACAAGAGTAAATAAATTTAGATCTGATTATAAACCTAAATATAGGAAGGAATGATATCATGCTAAAGAAGGTGTAACTGATGAAGATTCAGGAGAAGATGAAATTGGATTCGTTGCCCTTAAAGACATGGAAAAATTGCTTGAGGATATGGACATTGAAGATGAAAAGGAAGCACAAGAGTTAGCCCTAATTTCCAGCATAGACATCAAAACTGATTGGATTATTGACAGCGGATGCTCTCACCACATGACAAGTGATAAAGACAAATTTGTTCATCTAGAAAAGTAAAAAGGTGGTATGGTTAGATTTGGAGATAACACTACCAAACCTATCATAGGCAGAGGATCTATCACCCTGGATTGAAAGAACAAGACATATGATGTTCAGTATGTTGATGGATTACATCACAGCTTACTAAGCGTTGGACAGCTACTTGACAAAGGTTATCATTTGGAATTCAAAGACAACAAATGCATCATTAGAAACAAAGAAGGAGACATGATTGCATCAGGCTCAAAAACAAAAGCTAATGTTTTTCAGCACAATTCAGATGTAAGTTGTTTTGTTGCAAAAGTGGATGACAGTTGGTTATGGTATAAGAGACTCTGTCATATCAGTTTGATAATATAGTAAAGATAAGCAATGTCAAGGTAGTTAGAGACCTTCCAATTATTGAAAAACTAGTTGACACAATGTGCAGGGAGTGTGTTATGGGAAAGCATGTAAGGAGCTCTTTTAGGAGCAAGAACTCAGCTGAAAACAAGTTAGACCTAGTGCATACAGATCTATGTGGTCCTACTCAAACTAGATCATACTACAGAGAAAGGTATTTCATTTTGTTTGTTGATGATTTTTCAAGGATGATGTGGGTTGCATTATTAAAGGAAAATTCTGAATCCTTTGATAACTTCAAAATATTCTAAGCCAAAGTTGAGAATGAATCTGGATTAAAACTAAAGTGTCTAAAATCAAATAGAGGAGGAGAATTCACCTCTAACCATTTTTATGACTATTTTGAAGAACATGGAATTAAAAGATAGTTGAGTGCACCCAGAACCCCTCAGCAGAATGGGATAGTAGAAAGAAGGAACATGATCATACTTGATACAACACACACTATGATGATTGAAGGAAAATTTGCACACACCTATTGGAGAGATGTAGTCAATACAGAAGCCTATACTATCAACAGAACACAACTAAGACCAAGCACAAATAAAACACCTTATTAACTTTGGTTTGGTAATGTACCTATAGTAAAACACTTCAGAACCTTTGGCAACAAGTGTTACATCAAGAGAGATGATGGTGTTGGCAAGTTTGATGCTAGAAGTGATGAAAGTATTTTCCTTGGTTATTCTACTAAAAGAAAAGCATATAGATGATTCAATTTAAGATTAAATAAGATAATTGAAAGTGCTCATGTAAAGATTGATGATAATTTCATGGTTCAAGAGAGGTACTATGAATATTCACCTATGATTGAGGATGAACCCAGGCCTAGAATTAAAGACACTATTATTGAAGAAATGTTTGATTGCATTGGTGTATCATGTAATGAACCTGAATCAAGAAAATAAGTATCATATATTATAGATGAGGATGTCACACCAAAAATATCAAAATTCACATCTAGGTATCATGCAAAAGATGATATCATTGGAGATCAGAGTAGCAGTGTTTTGACTAGATCCAAAGCAAAAAGTTTAACAATAGATGAAGAGGTATGTTTACTTTCATAGATTGAACCTTTAAATATTGAAGATGCTTGCAAGGATTATGATTGGTAGAAAGAAATGGAAGAAGAATTAGATCAAATAAAAAAAAATGATAAATGGGAATTGGTTCCTAGACATAGTGACAACAATATGATTGGAACAAAGTGGGTATTCAGGAACAAGATGAATGAAGATGATATAGTGGTCAGAAACAAAGCAAGACTAGTGTGTAAAGGATATATGTAGAGGGAAGGGATAGATTACACTGACACATTTTCCCCTGTGAGAAGATTAGAAGCCATCAAGTTATTCTTGGCCTATGCAACATTCAAAGACTTCAAAGTATATCAAATGGTTGTCAAATCAACTTTTCTGAATGGTGACTTGAAGGAAGAAGTCTACATAGAATAGTCTAAAGGATTTAATCTATCAGATAAACCAGACATGGTATGCAGATTGAAGAAAGCACTCTATGGACTTAAACAGGCCCCAAGAGCTTGGTATGAGAGACTAGATGTTTATCTTACCAAGATTGGATTTAATAAAGGAGCAATAGATTGTAACCTATTCATAAGAGAGACACTTGATGGATTACTACTTGTTGCCATATTTGTTGATGACATTATCTTTGGAGGTAATGACAAGCTTAGTGCAGAATTTGCAAAAGAAATGCAGATTGAATTTGAAATGAGCATGATTGGTCCTATAAAATATTTTTTTGGATTGAACGTAAAGTAGACAGATAAAGGAATATTCATAAGTTAGTCCAAATATGTGAAGGAAATATTAAAGACTTTCAAGATGGAAGACTATAAGCCAGTACACACTCCTATGATAACCGGAAGCAAGCTTTCTAAAGAAGATGAATCCACAATAGTTGACAAGATATTGTACAAATCTATGATTGGAAAACTTATATACCTTACTCAATCTAGACTAGACATATCTAATGTAGTTGGCATTGTTGGAAGATTTGCAGCTGAACCTAAGCAGAATCACCTAATGAAAATCAAGAGAAAATTCAGATATCTAAAGGGAACTATAGACTATGGTTTATGGTACCCAAAATAGAGAATGTACAACTTCATGTGTATACAGATGCAGATTGGGAAGGTTGTATTAATGATAGGAAAAGTACTTCTAGAGGAGCAGTATTTCCTCAAGATAGGTGTGTTTCTTGGGTAAGCAAGAAGCAGAATTGTATCTCTCAGTCAACAGCAGAAGCTAAATATGTTGCAGCAGCATTGAATTGTTCAACAATGGTTTGGATCAAGCAAATGGTTAAAGATTTTGGTATACAGGTTGATTATCCTATTGTTATTCACTGTGATAACACTAGTACTATCAACATGTTCAAGAAGCCTATGATGCATGCAAAGATAAAGCACATTGAGATCACATACCATTTTCTTAGAGAAAAAGTTGCAGATAATGAAGTAAAATTGGACTATGTAAGCACCAAAGAACAGTTGGCAGACATTTTCACAAAGCCTTTATCAAAAGATACTTTTGAGTATCTCAGGGAGAAGTTGGGAGTAATTCCCTCTCTTGATTCTGATTAGATAAAGAATCAAGAATATCATTCCATAGTGACTGATGAATGGTTGACTACTCTACTTCTGGAGTAGTACCTGTGCCTAATTGTTTTTGGTGCCCTTTGCCTTTGATGTCAAAGGGGGAGTATATAGTAAGGGGGAGCATATACTCTAGGGGAGTATATAACCATGTAACTTAAAAACACAGACAAAGGAGTTGCAATAGTGTAGAAGAATCTTTGATGAGGATATTGAGAAGATTTTAAAAAGAAAGAAGACACCATGTGCTGAAGATGTTTTTAATATCATATGTTGCCATCAATGTCAAAGGGGGAGATTGTTGGAGATTTACTTCTGGCAGCTAGTTGATTGTATGTTTATCATTGATGACAACATATAATATACAATAGTATTCTGTATGTACTTATAAGAATGATGTTATCAAGCCTTTCCTGGTTATATTCATGTTGTAGACATGTTTTTTATGTTTTTTTCATAGACGCAAACTCAGATATGAAGTTTTAATTGTGTTGTGTAATTATGTTAGTGGCAGTTACAGTTTCTAGAGTTTCTCTGTACAGAGCTGACATATTGAATTGGTTCTTGAGTTTTTCTTATCTTTGGGATATGCGTGTGTATATTCAAGATTATTTATGAGTTGAAGATAGTTATATAAATGTGCCAAACGTGTTTCAACAAGATTGCTAAGTTAGAGTTAATTTTGTGAGGCCAACTTAGTGAAGCATCGTGTCTATTCAGTCTATATTGCATGGTTGTAATTATGCTTACGTGGTTAGTTAAGACAACAAGTATGTTATGAATAGTTTCCTAACATGTCCCATGATCTCATACTTTGAGGAAGATACTTATAGTAGTTCATTTATGGAATGCTAAGTGTGAATGATAAGATAAGAGAATGAAAAAGTATAGAGCAGAATATCAGTTGTGTTTGATTCATCAAGGATCTATGTGAAGAAGAAGTGAAAGATTATAATACATTGGAACTGATCAAGATAGTAGGTCTACTCTATAGTTCATCATCAGATATAGTGCATATCTGTTCTATAGAAGGTTGTAGCCTTCACCATTGAAGCAGTGAGATTTTGGATAGTGAGTCCTAACCCTTAACAAGGTTATTTGTAAAAGACTCCTAACAAGGTCAGGCCCTTAACCAGGTCACTATACTTATTGCATTGTAAAGAAAAACTCCTAACAGGGTTGCAAGATCTTCTAATAGGGATTATTATAAACAAGTATAGTTCATTGTGGGTGTTAATTCCCACTAGGGTTTTTAGCATTTGGTTTCCCAGTAACCAAATTGTTGTGTTGTCTATTGTGTTATCTAAATGTATAATTTAATTTATTGTATTCTGGAGTTAATAATAGAAAATAATTAAATTAGCTAATAACTGATTCATCCTCCCCCTCTCAGTTATCCTTTGGGACTATTCTAACACAATCCATATCACAAATATAAGGTCTTTGCTCCTCTTCTAACATATCAATGTGATTTGTGTATAAATTGCTTTGAGCCATGAGTTTAGCAAGTCCTAGTCTCCTCATCAACATGGTGATATAGATATCAATATTAAACCCTTGGATCTTGTTGATCCATCTACATCTCCTCCCCGAGACTTCTTGTTGAATTAAAATATCTTTTACAACAACACTTGGCACATAAGAAATTATGGTTTCTCTTACCAAATAACAATTGAATGCTTTTATAACCTTGACTAAAGAATAGGCTTGTTTTTCCATAATATCATATTTCAACTCTACTTCCTACAAAGACATACTAAAAAAAGAAATAGGTTGTTCATAGCCTTTTGAATTCTTCTGCAATAATACTATAGCAACAATATTATAAGAAGAAAAGGAGAAAATATTAAGTGTCTTTGTATAATTAGGGGTTCTCAAAACATGAGCATCTTTAATAGCTTGCTTGACATCTAAGAAAGCCTTACATGCTTCTTTATTCCATTCCACTTTAGCTCCTTTCTTCATCATTTTTTAAATTGGTAAACTAGTCTTTGCAAAGTTTGTAACAAACCTCCTCAAATAGTTCACTTGTCCACAGAAGGACTGAATGCCCTTGACATTCTTGGGCTGAGGGACTTTATCAATTACACTTACCTTGTTAGGGTCAATTGTAACTCCATATTTAGAGATAATGTGTCCTAAAATCTTTCCCTCTGTTACCCCAAAAACACACTTCTTTGAATTAAAGGAAACCCCATATTCTAGTGCTCTTACAAAGATCATTTCAAGATGATCATAGTGTTTATCTTCTTTTTTTGAGTAAGCAGTAAGATCATCTTGATAAACTGCCAAAAACTTATTTATAAAATATCTAAATGCCACATCCATGTCTCTTTGGAAAGTATCTCTATCATTTATCATGCCAAAGGGCATCTTGACATATACATAAGTTCCCCAAGGTGTGGTAAATGCAGTCTTGAACTGTTCAAATTCCTTGACCTTGACCTGATTATACCCTAAAAAACCATCCAACATGGACATCAATTAAGACCCAGTGACTCTTTGCAACATTTCTTCCATGTTGGGAAATCCATAATTTTCCTTGCAAGAGTTAACATTTATATTTCTAAAGTCTACACATAGTCTGATATCTCCATTTTTCTTTCTGGCTGGTACCAAATTGGATACCCAAGTTGAATTCCTTATAGGCTTAATGAATCCAGCATCCCTCATCATTTTTAATTCATCTTGCATCTTGGGTGGTAGAGTGGGATTGATAGGTCTTAACTTCTATCTAAAAGGCTTAGTGCTTTCTTTTAATGGAATCTCATGCTGGAAAAGATCTTCTCTGTATGCTTTCAAATCATCATAATACCATGCAAAAACATGTTTATATTTTCTGAGAAGATCTACCAATGAATTTTTAAGCTTGGGGGACAACTTATTACCAATATATACCTTTTTAGGATCTTTATATATCCCCAATTTTATCTCCTCCAAGTCTTTAGGTTTTCTCATCATACTTGCAGATAAAGGCTTGTGTTTGTTATCAAAGGCTCTCGCAAGTATAACTAGACCTTTAGGTCCTTTATTTGATTTTAGTTGGAGAACCTCCCTTCCAAGAATTTTTTTTTCCCATCTAATGTCTCCACAAAACCACTAAAGTCCATCTCTTTCTCACCAAATTTTGATTCACAAGATAGGAATCTCAAATTATCCATGTCATCATCAAAGACTTTCCAACTTTCAACATTGTTTAAAATGGATGGTCTAGATTGAACCTCTATATCAAAGATCCCTGAAAAAGTAATATCTTCAAGCCTTAAGGAAAACCTAGCCAGTAGGTCTACCATCTTGTTTTGACCTTTTTCCATCCATTCAATGCCAAATTCATCAAAGTTTTTAATTTTATCCCAAATAGAATTCCTATACAGTTTTAGCCTTTGATTCTTTGAAGCATATTTAGATCTTGTTTGAGAGATAACCAACTCAGAGTCCCCAATGACTCTAATACATATAATCTTGTGTCTTGAAGCTAATATAAATCCTATTAATAAATCTTCATTTTCTGCAATGTTGTTTGTGCAGGTGAACAAAAGAGAAAATGAGAACTTGTATGTCTTACCACTAGGACCTATTACTAACACTCCTACACCAGATCCTTCCTTTGAGCTTGCACCATCAAACAACACTATCCATATATCAATATTATCTGCAGGATTATCCTTCTCTTCTGAGAAAAGGATCTATTGGATATTTCTCTTAGCTTTACTGTCTTTCACTTGAAAAGATCCAATGTCAGTATCCAAGAAACAATTCATTGCTTCATCTTCATTCTCCTCAATCGTGTGGGGAGTTCTGAATTCTCTAGATAATTTGACATTTTTACCAGCTATGTCAAATGTTGCAAAGAATAGATCACACTAGATACTCCCTCCCATTGAGGCACTCCATTTCCTAGATAGAAACATTCCATATTGAGGTGGAATATCAACTTCTAGAACACTTATTGTCAATATCTTCTCTAGAAATGAAGCAAGTGTAAAAGGCAAAGCCTTAATAGTACCTATGATAGGAAGTTCTCTTGAATCCATCACTTTCCATCTCCAATGAGGAGTATCTACATGTAGTCCCATTGATTTTATTATTTCTACATGCATAATGGTTTTAGATGCTCCTGAATCAATCATGCAATTTTTAAGCATCTTACCATTAATAATCAATATTAAGAAAATGAGATCCACAGCTCCCAAAGGAGGAGTGACATGATTTGTATTTTAGAAGATTTGAGGGATATTAGAGACAATCTCATCTGATTCTTTTCCCTTTGTATCAGATTTCTCCTTACCATTCTTCTTCTTCTCACCCATTTCTGATTTCAAGGCTCTTGTGGTAGAAACACTATTCATCCATGTAAAAGTTATCTCCTTGTGCTCAGAAATCCTTGCCATTTCTAAAAGTGGAACTCTGACTGTGATCTATGAAATCAATTGTCCCATGTCAATTGGAGCATATTTGATATCAATTTTTATTTTTTTTTGTAATAACAAGACTTATATCCTCATTTCGAGTAGCCAAACTTGGCTCAACTCCTTTAACATATTTTTGAATAGAGGAAGCATTCATCTCTCGTGTCTTTATTTTAATCTTGCAGACAATAATAGGATCATTTGGTTTATTTTATGTTCTTACTTTTATCTTTTTCACATTCTTGGTAGTTATTTATTTCTCTGGTGTCACCTTAGGGCTTGCTTTTGTATTTTTAATATACATACCACTTGGTGTGCCATAAACATTACCAACTGTCATATTCCTTAAATTGTAAATACTTTGTCCTTAAGTAACCATTTTTTTTTGTAATTCAAGCCCTTTACGCATATGAGGATATTCTTGCCAAAAAAAGTATCCTTTTCTCTTACAGCATTACATCTAATTTTATCAATGTCTACTTCTTCTTGATCTGATAAAAGGACATCATGATTTTCAGCTTGATCATAAAACTCATCTTCATATGATGAAGACAACTCCTGATTCTAGCTATGGTTATCAGATTCATCACTCCTTAAGTCTACAGATTCCATTGCATTCCCAACATCATCATATAGTTCATCTTCCTCTTCCTTTTCTTTTTGGGTTTGACTTGGATATGTCTTTAAAGAAATAACACAATTGGTAGGGTTGTGTGGAGATTCACAAACCTCACACTAGTAATTCTCACTACTCATGCTAGCTGAATTTCTCTGGAGAGGATCAAGAGTATCTTTGTTTGGATTCTCTTTCCTTTGTGGAATAATGGGCTTACCATCCTTCCATTGGGTATTATATCTAGGTAGTTCTACATCCTAGGTTGCTGATTGAAATTATTGTAGGATTGCCTATTTTTATTTGGATCTCTTGGATTCTTATTCTCTCCTAGTCTCAAATCTTTATAGTAGTTAGAATCTCTTTCATATTGACTTGTTCCTTAGGCTTAGCATTTGAAGTTTTATCCAATTCCTTTCTTGCAGGATTCCAATCATCTCTTCTACCCAATTTCCTAGATACCATCCTATTTGTTTCTATATTGATAGTCATTTTATAAGATTATCTTATAGTCTTTGGATTATTATCTCTTATGAGGTATCCCATCTTATAATAAAATGCATTAATATAGGTAGCTAGACAAACCTTATCATCAAGTCTCATAACCTAAAAAAGTTTATGCATAGCTCTTTGAAATCTTATGTTGAATTCTGCAACATCTTCATTTTGATTCTTTTTATATTTTTGAATTCATTTAACTTGAATCCATAATTGGCATTATCACCATATTTCTCTTTAAAGTAGTTAATTAATTCCTCCATTAACCTTAAAAATTTATAGGGTAACCCTCTGAACCAATTCCTAGCATCCTCCACTAAGGACTGAACAAAAAGCTTCATCAATACATCCTCATGCATAACTTCATAATCATCCATTATGTTAGAAAAAAAATTTGAGTTCTCTTCACATGTGATTACATTGTTCCCAGAAAATCTAGGAAGTTTATCTCTAATGACACTTGGAAACTCATTAGGATAACCATGAATGTTATGAAAATAAAATTGTTTGTACCTTTCAGCATGAGTAGGTCTTCCTTGATATGCATTTTTAGATTTAGAAGCAGAAGCCTTTGCATTTGATGTTGTAGCTCCTTTTGCACCAAGATGAGAGAATCCAAAAGAATTATCTCTAGAGTAGCAACATCGGCTTGTGCCTTCTCAAGCACTTTAGCCATAATTTCTTGTTCTCTTTTAAAATTTTCAAGATTAATATCCAGTTTATACATCTGATCAACTGGAAATTTGAGGCCTTTTGGTTCATTTATTGAAACTCCTGCCATTCCTTTGCTTTCCCTTATCTTTAGGGCCTTGATGATCAATAATTTGATCAATGACAGGTTCCTCTTCAATTATCTCAGGCTCATCAACATAATTTTTGGCCTCCTATTTTCGTACTCTCATCTTTAACTGCTCAATTATGATCACCTTTTGCCTTTTTTCATCTTCCATTTCTTTTTTCCTCTGTTGTGTGATGGCTAGTTCTTTTTGGAGACATCTTGTCCATTCTTTCTCTTCATCATCAACATCGTATGAATCAGGAAGTGGGATGTCAGAATCTCTTTCCTCTCTTTCACTAGGAGAGTTATACTCTTCATTTGTACCTAGTCCCACATATGTAGCCTCCTCATACTCGGATGCATTTCCCTCTTGGCTATGTTGGGCTGGTCTTTCTTCTCTAATTCCCTCCTCCTATCTTTAAATTTGAGGATCTCCTCTATTACCTTTTCCTTTTCTTGGTTTCTCAGCTCTAGATGTAGTTGGTACTTCATCTTTCAACCACTCATTAGGATTTTTCTTTGACCAAGACCTAGTACCTCTATAAATCATATTGGAAAGTGTGTGAAAAATTAAATTTTTAGTGCTTAGCACTGCTGTAGATAAAACATTAAAGTCTCCACCCAATACTAGTTGGGATCACAACAATAATAATATGAATAATTGCAAACATAGAACTCACAAGATAAAACAATGAGGAAGGTGAATCTTGAGTAACTCTATGCCTCCAATGATCAACTTACAGGCCAGTTATGTCAAATTACTGCACATCCCCAGTAGGGTCACCATCTTGTTGGTGTTTAAAACTGTTACGCTGCAAAAAGTAACCAATATATCATAAGACTAATATTAGGAGTGGTTAGTTCCAAGTATGAAAGCTTTGTAAGATAACTGGACAAACTATAGGGTCAAGACCACCCTTTGCACTTCTAGATCTACAAAACCAAGGTGGGTACACCTAATCTAGAATAAAATCAATTCTCTACAACACCTTTTACTTCTGGATTGAAACAATACATAAATGGTAAGTAAGTACTAAATGCCAACCTAGCATTCATTGACTCTCCACTACAATGGATGGGATAAGAAGAACAACTATAAATGTAAAGAACTTTGGTAATGAGTTGGATTTAAGTTTTGGGACAAAATATAGCCAAACTTATCAGAAATACATCTCCACATAATATACTAGTTCTAGATTAGTGTCTTATCCATTGGGTAAACTCCTAAATAGAATATTGAAGCTGAAACCTTTATGAGTAAAGATTCAGAGATAAACATATAATCTCTCAGACTACACACTACAAGATTCTCAAATAGATATCCAAGTATAATCAATGTAATATTCAAAGCATTTTAATTTTATCTAAGATCAAAGACTTATGGAATACACATATGCATAAGCAGGACTTATATAGTAAGCTAGAAAACTTACAACTCAATAAATAACAAAAAAGAGAGACTTAATTATGAGAAAACATATTTTAAGTATGATGAAATCTTGTTTCTGCTACAACGTAAACATGAAATACATAGTTCAATAATATGTAAGAGATTATACAACATTCTACTCTGCTTTAAAATAGTTTGAACAACATCTTCTATATCCTAGACCAGAAATAAATATTAGCCTAAAGCTTTACAATATTTCTCCCTATTCTCCAGCCCTTTTTTTTAATATTCTTTAAAATCCCTTATATTAAAATAGGGATGCAACAAGCTTGAGGTCATTTAGGGTTAGGGTTTACAATAATAAATGAAAGCATTAAAAGCATTCAGTATACTCAACTACCCTATCATTAAGTTGAAACCCTATCTCTACTCCAACCTGCACAAATCTGATCTGATCTGTAGCCATACTTCTTGGGATGTGAAGAATAGTAGCATGAATTCTAAAAATTTCCAAGCCATGATGTTGAGAATAATTCAACATAAATGTAAAAGAGACCAGGCACCATTACAAGGTGTATCAATTTGATGAGAAACACGAATTGCATCACTTCACACATAAATACACTTGGCACTATAAGATCTCTATCCAAACAAGGCTCTACAGGTGTGGATATATGACCCAAAAGATCAGATCAAAACATTTATGTCACTTTGAAACAAAAGTCTCAGTCCACTGTTGTGAAAATCTCTAAATAAATATTTAAATATTTGAAATTTAGTTACAATGGCCATAGGTGGCACAGAGAACAACATTAACGATCGAGATTTAAAACCTTTATATTCTTTAAAACACAGTTGTAGATGAACTTTAAGTCACCTAGGCACCAAGTAAAAAAAATTACATAATCCTGGTCAACCTCCATTGACCTCCATGTGGTACCTTCAGAGTGGGCCTTAGAACCACCTGTCCCTTACCATTCCTGCAAATGCCCCACACTTCTTTCCACTGACCTGGATGTGTGGCAAGATTTTTCCATCGCGTGATGCATATCTTCCATGCATCTTTACTTCACGTGATTGCAAAAATTTACTGGATTTGATCTCCTTTTTACCATCTTCTTCTTTTCCAATGCTTCCACATGTCACCCTTTCATTCAATCCACCTCAACGATCCCACCATTTTCCTCACTTCCTGTGTACATGGCACCAGTACCTAATTGGCTGGGACCTCTACCACCTCATCATCCTACTTGGCCCTACCACCTGTCAATCTACCACTTGTTAGCACCCATGCCATTGTTTAATCTGACTAGACCTATTGTGACTAGGATCATGCCATAGTACTCTTCCAACACCTGTCATTGCATCGACCACATCACCTAAGTTCTAGCCCACAAAATTATCCTTTCTTTCTGCCATCCAACCATCCATGTCACCACCTGTCTACTGAGTTGTCTGCCAAAAGGCACGTGCCTATTAGGCACTTCATTACTGTGCACTAGGATATACAAATATATGAGTTTTCTTTCACACAACCAATGTGGTATATATGGATTAGAGTATTTCTAAGAAAAATAGACCAGTGAAGTCACCATTGAAGCTCTGATCTTTCTAACTCCTTTTCAACTACACAGAGACAACCCAAAGGAAACAAAACATAGCTTCCCCATTCCTTTGTAACTTTTTAATCCCAGAAAATGATAAGAAACTCTCTGCAATAGAAGATTTCCACCATGGAAGGAGGTTAAAAAATTATAAGAGGTTAAAATTGGGACTGTTAGAAAAGAGTCCTAACACCATGCTGAGTATATGATCCATCAAAATAAAGTTTCTATGTGTGGATAGTAATTGTCAAAATTTCTTGATCTAGAAACAAAGAATGTAATGGATTTTCATCTTGGAATAGTTCTTTGACCAATTGATCATAAATTACTTATCCCTTAATATCCTTATGACCCACATAATCAATATTAAACTCACTTAATACCATTTCCCACTTTTCTAATCTTTCAGTTAATGTTGATTTACTTAGAAAATATTTTAAGGGATCTATCTTTGCTATGAGCTTAACTGCATCAGTGAGCATATAATGTTTTAGTTTCTATGAAAAAAAGACTATGGAAAGAAATTCCAACTCAATAAGAAGATAATTCAACTCATGCCCAACCAAGGTTCTACCAATTTATTAAATTGCTCTTTCTTTTCCTTCATAGTCTTGTTGTGCTAATAAGGGACCCAAAGATACCTTTGTGGTAGATATATAGAGAAAAAGTGGATTTCTCAATATTGGTGATATCAGAGTAGGTGGATTTGTTAATTATTCCTTGATTTTACTAAAAGATGCTTCACATTTATCAACTCATTTATATGGTAGATTCTTGTGTGACAAATTAGTAAAAGAATGACTTCTATCCACCAGTTATGAAATAAATCTGTATAGATTTTAGTCTACCTTGAATAGACCTTAACTGATTGATATTCTTTTGTGGAGGAATATCCTTAATGGATTTCACCTTTTTTGGATCCATTTTAATCCCTTTAGCTGAAACTATATATCCCAAAAACTTTCCATATTTAACACCAAATGCACACTTCTTAGGATTTAACCCAACATTAAAATTTTCCAATTTTTTGAATATTTTGCCTAAGATAGGTAAATGATCCTTTCTTGTTAATAATTTAACAAGGATATCTTTGACATATTCTTTCATATAGGTATGCATCATGTCATGAAAAATTGTTTTCATGTCTCTTTAATAGGGTTCTCTTGTATTTTTAGTCCAAAAGGAATCACATTACAGTAATAGGTACCCCAAGGACATGTAAAAATTATTTTATCTTGATCCTCTAGCACTATTTAAATTTGATTATAACTAGAAAACCCATCCATTAAGGATAACATATCATGCCCTATTGTTAGGTGTACAATGATATCAATGTTAGGAAAGCGAAAGCCATCTTTTGGACAAGCTTTATTCAAATATCGAAAGTCAGTGCATACTTTGATAGATTTGTCAGGTTTGGAAACAAGAACAATAGTAGAATTTGTTTTTGCATAGTCTATAGCTTTAACAACTCGAGCATCTATTAGTTTCTTTAATTCCACTTTAACCAATAGAGCCACATGGGGATGCATATTCCTCAATTTTTTCTTAACTATCCGATGATATATATAAATGATGCATGATAAGATTTGGATCTAAACTAGGCATATCAACATTAGAGAATGTAAAATTGATTTTATTTTCTCTAAAAAATTAATGAAACTCTTCTCTCTGGTTCTGTCAATGAAGCGGCTACATGAAGAATTCTTTGTGTCTCTTTAGTTCCAATATTGATGGGTATTGTTGATTCTATCAATATAAATGATTTTAATCGATAAAAAAAATTGGGGAGACTGTCAAGCCTTCCTTCCTTTGGCTCCTCAGAGAGGTTTTCACCATAACATGTGTTCTTTCTTTTTTCTTTTTCCTGATCTAATACTGTTACAATGTGGTTTTCACCATTAGATCGATATATATATATTTTTTAATGACTGAAAGGATTCGCAGTCTCTCCAAAAAAATCCATACCATTGATTTTTATAGGGAACCCTACCTTATGATCCCCTACAGGTATATGATCTCTGATTTTAAGGTAATCTATAATTTCATCATGATTTTGGAAAGTTTCAAGTTCAGGTATATTAGGTAATTCCCAATATATGATCTCAAGATAAACAAAGGGTATTGGATCATTGGTATTGGTTTCAAATTTTGTGATTGTGTTGATAGAAAATTTATCAAGGATAATGATGGTATCAAAAATATCATATCTATACTCTCCATAGGAATATGTCACATTAGGCATCTCTCTTTCCTCTTGGTTGTCATTATCAATATTATGTGGAACTGACTCTAATGATCTAGACCCTAAATTCTCCCCCTCTCGGTATGAATCATTATAGGTATGAATCACATCCATCTCTATGTATTTTATAAAAAATAATAGTTCATACCATTTATATTCATTTGATTCATCATCATCACTATAACATTTATTTAGAAGATCTATGATTTTATTAGTAATTTCATCAGCAATTATTTGTTTTCCCTTATCCTGATTCCCATGCTCTTTGTATCCTAAACCTTAAGTATTGATGTAGGAGCATCTTGGGTCCTTAGAAATCCTTCTCAACCAAAAAAATGTTTGTTTTACTCTTTTAGTTTGTTTGAAGGCTGCTCAGAAAATACTCTTTTGCTTAGGTTCTGTTTCTCAGTTATGCTTGTTCCGAGATGGTCTCTGCTTCTTGGGTTTCTGTTTCTTGGGCATGCTTGTTTTTGATTTATTTTTCTATCACTAAGGTTTGTGTTTTGTTGCTTGAGTATGCTTGGCCCGAGTCATGTTTCTATTTCTCACATTATTATTTGCCCGAGTCACTCTATTGCTTGGTCATTCTTTGCCTGAGTTGTTTATTTTGGAGTTGGATCTGTTGGGCAACTTCTGCATTTAATTTTCATAGATTAATTGATTTGGGGTATCTCATTGGGATATGTGTGGACCTAAATCTAGATCTCACTTATGGATTTGAGCAACGACCTCTCTGTTGGACTCTTGTATATATTTGTTTCTATGGTCTTAGTTTAGGGGCAGTAGTTGTAGGATTTGGATATCAGTTTTATAAGATAGAAGATTGAGATTAGAATTATCTAGAGGTAGTTATGTGACCTCGCATGTATGAATATAAATTTTTAATTCATTGAATGTATTTGGCCTAAACTGGGAAGGCCTTATAGCCCAACATGTAATGAGTTTGATCAGTTAATGAAAATGATTTATGTTTCATTTCTTCTCTCACTGTGTTGTTTTTTTTTCTGCATTGTCTCTGCAAGTTGGTTTGGCAGTTGGGAGAGCCTTTGGCCCCTCCTACCATCCACCCTTGCATCAGGTGGTATCACAGCATTTGTGAGATTTAAGTTCCTTCATGTAAACCCTAACCCTATTTTTTATTGTTGTGGGGTAGAAGATTGCGATCTGACCCACAATTGCAGAGGGATTCAAGATGGTTCATGGGAGAGGAAATGCAAATCCAAGGTCTATCTAATATGCTTAGATAGATGGATTCTAGATTGAAAGCTATTGAGACAACCCAACACAAAGGAAGACATCTTGAGGATGTTAGTGATGATGAATTGGAAGAGGTTCAAGGTGAAGCTACACCTGCACTTGTGATGAATTAGGAAGAGGAAAGATTCTTGTGAGGGTAAAAGCACAATAATCTATCACCCTTTTACAAAGGAAAAGGTTAACAACACCAAAATTGTAAAACTTCAAGGGCATAAAATTCAAATTTCTATTGAGAATTTGAAGATGATGTAAACTGAAGAAATGTGTGAAATAGGATGAATAATATACCTATAATTTTTTTAAAAAAAATTGAACCAAAATTAATATGTTTTTTGAAATTTTTAGGTATATTTTTTGTTTCCTGAAAAATATAGTAAATCAAGGAGTTTACTTCCTGCCAAATCATTATAAGTAAAACATTGGTGGGAACATCTAAAATTGGATCGAAAGAAGAAAGGTAAAGAAAAAATAAAGGTATGGGACAAGATGGTAAACAAATTGAAAGGAAAGTTTCTACCTTGTGATTATCAGATTAACCTGATTAGGAGAATGCAAAGTTTGAATAAAAAAGATAGATCTATAAAAGACTATACTGAAGAATTCTATAGATTGGACATCAGATCTGGAAATGTTGAAGATGAAGTGGAAAGAGTAGCAAGATACCTAAATGGGTTGAGAAGTTCTATACAATATGAGATAAGTTTGGTCAAGATGGAAAGCATTGAGGAGGCATATAAATTTGCCCTAAAAGCTGAGGAAAAGTTTAACAAAAGATATGAACAAAGACAAAGAGGCAGAGGTGGTAGATTCCCTAGAGGAAGAGGTAGATCTCATGGTGAAAATAGTAGATCTGAACTAGACAAGTCAATTTCAGACACATCTCAAGACAAAGGAAAGACTGAATGGAAAGGTGGAAGTTCATACCGAGGAAGAGGCAATTACTCCAGAGGTGGTGAGGAAGGGCATAAATCCTTTGAGTGTACACGTGCAAAAAAGAAGATTGGCACCAGTATAAATGCTTTGGTGCAAGAAGAGTCACCAAATGAAGCTAAAAAGGAAGGAAATCTCATGACCTAAAGGATACTATGGAGTGAAAAGGATAAGCTAGATCTTGTCGAGGAAAAGTTTGTTCAAGACTAGATGTAGAGTTGGAAACAAAGTTTGGAAGGTGATTGTTGATAGTGGAAGCTCGGTCTGGCATATAAGGAAATGGTTCCAAATTTGTAGTTGGAGAGGATGAAGCACCTGAAACCCTATTAGATCTCATGGACCAAGGATGAGCACACATTAATGGAGAGTGAACAATGTTTTGTGAATCTAAAAATTGGAAAGTATTATGATAAGGTGTTGTGTGACATTATGCCAATGAATTTTTGTCATATTATGTTGGGTAGACCTTGGAAATATGATAGACATGCTATACATGATGGAAGATTGAATAGATATTCTATTTGGGTTGATGGTAAGAAGCAATTTTTGTTACCTTTGGTTGAAGAATTTATGGGTGAGATATGTACATATGTGAAATTTTGTTAAATGGAAGGTAGACAGTTTGTTAAAGATTTGGAAAGAAATGATATATGTTATGCTTTGATTCCTAACAAACCAAGTAAGAATATAGAAGATGAAATTCCTGTAGAAGTTGGAAAGTTACTCATTGAGTACAAGGAGATAATTTTAGATAATGTACTTTATGGTTTTCCACCAATGAGAGATATTTGTCATTGTATGAATCTGATTTCGGGAGCTAGTTAACCAAACAAAGAACCACATTGGTTAGCACCAACCGAGAATGAAGAGCTTAATCAAAAAGCTCATGAATTGTTGAATAAAGGCTTGATCCGAGAAATTTTGAGTCCATGTGTAGTACCTACTGTGTTGGAACCTAAGAAGAATGGAGAATGTGCACTCATTCCAGAGAATGGATGACATAATGGATTGGTTGAGTGGAGCAATATATTTTACAAAAATTGATTTGAAGAGGTGGATATCATCATATAATAATCAGGGAAGTTGATGAATGGAAGACTGCTTTGAAGAGAAAGGAAGGTTTGTATGAGTGGTTGGTTATGCCCTTTGGTTTAACTAATGCATCAAGTACATTTATGAGACTAATGAATGAAGTTCTGAAGAAATTATTGAATATGTGTGTGATTGTATACTTGGATGATATTATAATATTTAGTAAGACTAGAGAAGAGAATTTGATGCATTTAAGGCAAGTGTTGCAGAGATTAAAAGAATAAAAGTTGCTGATAAATCTAAAGAAGTGTTCCTTCATGAAAGAAGAACTTGTGTATTTGGGATTTGTGATTTCAGCTAATGGTTTGAAGATGGATCCAGAAAAGTGTGAAGCCATAATGATTTGGCCTACACTTGAAAATGTCACTAAGGTAAGATCATTTCATTGATAGGAAATTTTTTACAGGAAGTTTATCAGAAATTTCAGTTCTATTTGTAATGCTATAACTGAGACAATGAGAGGAGACAAAAGAGAATTCAAATGGACACATGGAGCTGATAAGAGTTTTGAGGCTTTGAAGCTGAACATTGTAGAATTACCTATGTTAGAATTACCTTATTTCAATAAGGTATTTCAAGTTGAATTTTATGCAAGTGGAAGTGCAATTGGAGCTGTGTTGACTCAAGAAGGTAAACTTGTTGCTTTCTTTAGTAGAAAGTTGAATGATGCTAAGAGGAAATATTTTTTCTATGATCAAGAGTTCTATGCTATTGTTCAATCTATGAAGAAATAGAGGCATTATTTTATGCCAAATGAATTTGTGTTGTATACTAATCTTAAGGCTTTACAGTATTTGGGTAGTCAGAATAAGTTGAATCATAGACATATGAAATGGGTAGAGTATTTGCAGAGTTTCACATTTGTGATTAAGCACAAGTGTGGATTTTCTAATAAATTTTCTGATGCATTGAGTAGAAGAAGATCTTTATTGACTAAAATGAGAATTGAAGCTCTTGGTTTTGATGACATGAAAATTTTGTACGAAAATTATCCTAATTTTTCTTAGTAGTGGATGGTGTGTAGAGCACCTAATTCAAATCAATCAAGTAAGTATGAAGACTATTTAATTTAGGAAGATATGTTGTTCAAAGGTATTCAGTTATGCACACCAATAGGTTCAATGAGAACTAATTTGATTAAGGATAAACATACTAGTGGATTGGCTGGACATTTTGGTATTGATAAAACATTGAGTTTGCTAAAGGAAAAGGTATTTTTGGCCTCAATTGTATAAGGATGTTCAGAAATTTGTGAAAAGTTGTGGAGTTTTTCAAGTTGCAAAAGGAGTAAGTCAGAATACTCATTTGTATATAATGATTACTATTCCTGAGAAACCTTGGAGTGGTATCAGCATGGATTTTTTTCTTGGTTTGCCTAGGACAAGAAGAGGTAATGATTCCATATTTTTTATTGTGGATAGATTTTTTAAGATGACACATTTCATACCATGTAAGAAAACATTAGATGCAGTACATATAGAAGATCTTTTCTTTAAGGAAATTTTTAGATTGCATGGATTACTGAGGATTATCATCTCTGACCGAGATAGTAAGTTTGTTAGCTATTTTGGGAGAAAACTCTGGAAGAAGTTGGATACTGAGTTGAAATTTAGTTCTACATTTCATCCATAGACTGATGGACAAACATAGGTTGTAAATTGAAGTTTGGTTGATTTGTTGAGATGCTTAGTTGGAGACACACAAGGTAATTGGGATTTGATGTTGGAACAAGCACATTTTTCATACAACAGTTCAGTGATTAGAAGTACTTGAAAGACACATTTTGAGATTGTTCATGGCACACAACCAAGAGGTATATCATGTTGATCTCTAATTATTTTTTATCATTATTGTCCCACACTTAGTCATTTATCCAGGTAGGTTTTCTAGTCATCACTGCGGCCATGCTATCTAGTATTGGCTGAATTATCCAGCATAGTCGTTGCCGAGAAGATTTATGGTTGTCAAGTGACTTGGCAATCAAGAAAAAGTTGATCAGGTTCATGCCAAGTGCCAGAGACTTAAGTGCTGAGAAAGACAGTTTTGACATACATGTCAGGAATGACACAAACTTGTATGTAAACTATTTTGGGATGACTTGTTCATGGATTTAATGATTTCAACAGAGTTAATTATTCATTTAATTGTTTTATCCTATGTGTGGCATGTAGAAAATCAAAAAATTGGAATTCCTAAGTGGCATAAGTTTTTGATCCTGATCGTTGATCTAGATCTAATTGTCATAATCGTAAAATATATTAAGATTTCTTCTTAAACCATAAAGTGTGTGAGAGTATAGAGTGTATGCATATAGATACATGTGCTAAATGTTATTTTAAGGAAGAAGCATAGATCTAGCAGAGTCACATAGTAGTGAACAACAGAGTAAAGACATATAAGACTATAAGATTAGAAAAGGTATTGGAAAGAGGAGATATGTTATCAACATCAGAGCACACATCAAAGGATCATATCTTGAGACTTTCTAACAAGTGTGTCAGGTGAAATATCTTAATAGAGTGGTTCTAGTAGACCTTTCTAAATCTCTTATCCGAGAGCATACTTTGTTGTAAGTTTAAATCCTTTCACAAGGTAGATTATAATGATCTAAAGCTCTTAACTGGGAAGATGTTTAACCAGGTAGATCGCCAGTAGTGATCAAACTTTGTAGCCCTAATAGGAAGACTTTACTGTGACAGTAGTGAAGATCTTTGTGGGTGTCATCCCCACCTTATTTTTACCTATTTGGGTTTCTGGGTTACCAAAATTCTGTGTCATGAGTTATTTATTTCATGTTGTGGATGCTAATAGTTGTTAGATTAATTTCATATATGTATGAATGTGGATCAGTTAGTTTTAAGTGATTAAATTTGCAGATCTAATTGACCCCCCCTCTTAGTATTTGGTTTTCCCAATATTATATTTCCAAAAATTGGTATCAGAGCTCAGTTCTCCTACAAAAGGTTTTAATCAGCTTGAGAGTATAGATCTGGAGATGGATATTTAGAAATTGGGTAAATTCATTGAGAATCAGAAGATTTAAATTCAGCTAGTATTACATCAGCTTGAGACAACTAGATAGGAAATGAGGAAGTCATTGACATCTAGGAAAGATTTGGCCAAACAAATGAATGATACTCATTATCAGGAAGAAGACACTGCAAATCTATTTCAGAATGGAGATTCTACTTAGAGGGATGCATCAATTGCAGATCTACTAGAAAGGAACAATGCACTATGTGAAGAAGTTAGAAACCTAAAAAGAGAACAAGAAATACATACAGTAAGACTATGTGAAGTAGTGGAACAAAAGAAGAAAGATGAAGATGACAAAGCTATGACTGAAGAAGATAAAAGAATGATGACTATTAGACTTGATGAAAGGAAACATGATGTAAAAATGATGAAAAACAATCAGGTTGACATGGAGAATAAACTGCTACTTGAAAATAAAGAGATCAGTAGGAAAGACATGGAAATAATGAATCTGAGATCTAAGAATAGTCAATTAAAGGATGATTTGAGATCTTAGAAAGAACTGAATGAAAGGTTGAACAGACCTAATGAAGCTTTGAATCATTTTGAGAATTTGATGGAAGCATCAAGGAGATCAAAATATTCTTTTGGATTAGACCACACTGAACAATAGACATCTATTGAGAAAGGAGAATCATCTAAGATTGGTGAAAAGAGGAATGCAAAGACAAAGAAAAACAAACTTGTATGCCACCACCATGGAAAATCAGGACACACAACAAACATATTCTGAAGCAAGAATGGTAAGTCCAATCCTAAACCCAAGTTAAATGGTTATTTCTTTAACTATAAGAAGATTGAACATAAAGCACATGAATGTTGAGCTAAGGCAAATGATGCACCTCCCACACCAAGACTAAATGGATATTTTTACAACTGTCAAAAATTTGGACATAAGGCACAAGATTGCAGATCTAATGCTAAACAACAATGGACATCAAAGACACAAGAAAAAGCACCAAGGAAAGGAAACACTTACAATTGGGATTATAACACAAGGAAAAATTTTCATTATTGTGAAGAGTATGGACATGCACCTGAAGACTGCATAAAGACACATTTCAAAGGAAGATCTAAGAGTTGGATGAATGGAAGCCTAGTTTTCTTTAGTTTTTTGAAAATTGGTCATACTAAGAGAGAGTGCAAGACAAGAGTACCTGCTCGTACTATTGAGGAAATTAGAGCACAGATGAATCAGACATGGGTAAGGAAAATAGAACTGACCAGTAGTAAAACTAGTGAAGCTGAGGTCACCCAATGCAATGGATCAGGTGATCACACCATCTCAAACTAAGAAAAAGAGGTATGTAAGGAACTACATTTAAATTTCATATCTTACACCGGTTCCAAACATATAAATATGACAAAGTCCATATCTACATATGTTAAGATGCACCATGACATATTTGAAGACATGTACCGAGTAAAATTCTAATTGCACTGTAGGTGCCGAGGATTAGTGGTATGCACTAAGGCTGAGCTCTTTAGTGTGTGCCTAGCTGATATGGTTGGCCGAGTAAGTTTTTGTGATGACCAATTACGGTTAGCCGAGTGATATACAAGTTGTGTTAGTTGGTCGTGGACAACTGTTTGGTACTAACCCAATGGGTAGAACATTTAATGCTTACCTACTTAGACCTTTGGAGTCTATACAAGGATAGATTCATTTATTCTTCATTCTTACCTTGAGATTTAGAATTTCACAGAGCAATTGAGTATTTGCAAACTTGATTTTTGCAAAGTTTTCTCAAGGATCTTTTCAGTGTGCCATCGACAACCTTAAAGTGAACAATGCGAAGTGTGACTTGTCGAGGTACTCTATTCATCATCTTTGAAACCCTAATTTCTAAGATCATGGCTACAAGTTCTTCCACAACAGTCAAGGGTATGGAGAAAGAGTTGAGACAAGTTCAATTGGTGAGGAGTGATGCCTGTGCACCTCCCAACTTCTGTGTCATTCTAGAAAGCGCTATCCAGGGTGATTTTATTGGAGCCCTATCATTAATTCCACCCAAGGTACTTATGATACATGATGTAAGATCTTTTTATATGGTTAAAATTGGTGAAGTGGGGGACAAATAATTGAGGGAATCTTACAACAAATTATGTGAAAATGGAATTATTAAAGATGAATTCAAACTTCTAGCTGACAAAGGGTTAACTTGTGTCCTAGACTTCCTGCAGGAATTTAAGATGGAATGGGTTAAGATTATCCTGAGTTGAGTTCATGACATGAATATTTGGCTCGATAATGGACCAATTAAGATTAAAAAAGACATTATTCATAGGGTAACTCGGTATCTGATTGTTAGGGGGAAAAGGACCATGAGAGATTTGAGCTAGGAAGATACAAAAACTAATATTGGAGTAGTTTGGAACAATAGAGGCATGACTATTTCTACAATAAAGGATTTGGATCTTGATTTTGGAGTAAGGGTAATTGCACATAAGTTCTATCAGTTGAGAAGACTGGACACTGTTCCATGTACGTCAGTCGATCAAGCTTGGAAGATAGTGAAAAAGAATCATACTTACAACCTTTTTGAGCTTCAGTTGATGCAACTGGCAGAGAACCTTTCTTCAATTAGGAAGGCAAAGAACTCATCATGTAAGTTTGGTTCTCTACTAGTTTGTATATTCTTCAATGTACAAAATTCATTTCCCACACTTGGAAATATTGTTTGGAATAAGGCTAGACCTATCACTCAATAGATTAATGCATTCATTCAGCAATTAGGCAGTAACTTTAACAATATTATGGGAACATACTTTGATGAATTAAAGAAGAGAATGAGGTTGAGAAATAGAATTCCCATTTCATTAGTGGAGAAGCATTATGAGGAGATTTGTTTTCTAGTTGACACAGATTTCACTTATGCTTAGCCAGTAATACCTAGGGTATCATGGCTAAAGCCAATTCCTTATGAAGTTAACATTGATGAGACATCTGTAGCAATCAAAACACTCCTAGCAAAGGAGATTGATAGCTCAGTTCAATGATTTGGAAACTATGAAGAAGCAAAGGCAAAAATATCTATGGATTTGAAGGCTAGAACTATGGAGAGGAAGAGGAAAAATATTTTTAAGAATCTAAAGAAAATGGTTGGGTTACCTAGTGATGAGAAGGCAGAGGATGTACCTCTAGACCTAACTACTAGATAGGGAGAAGACATGTCTACTGAAGAAGAAGAAGTTAGCGAATTTGAGGAAGATATTCCTGTGAAAGGAAAAGGAAAGAAACCAATATTTTCTAAGGTAACCAAGCCAAGAAAAGAAAAAATAAAGGTTACCCCTCCTATTTTTAACCATCCAAGGACAAGGGTATCAAATATTTCATTTCCTACAGTACAAACTAATGTATATACAAAGAAAATTGATGGAGAGAGCAGTTCTGCTAAAAGGAAATAAGTTGCAACAAAGGTTGTGCCAAGCCTAACTATGAAGAGACCAAGGAGAAAATTACACTTGGAGTCAGATAGTGATGAAGAAAAGATAGAAACTGATGAACCCAGCAACGTACCTACTACATCATTCAAACATCCCACAGACATTGATGAGGTATGTAAGAACATCAGAAGTTCTACAGGGTTATCTGGATTTAAATTTATCAAGTATGAGAAGTTAAAGATAGAAGATAAGCATAAGGTTTAGGAAGCACTTTTAGACATGATGAGCACTTTCAAGATGACATCTATAGAGATAGGAATAATTGTCCCAGTAGAACTTTATGAATTTTTATCTAGTAAATGAGAATATGCATCGATGACTAAAAGGAAGAGAAGAGAAGCAACATTGGCTAGAGTTATCCAATAACTAGCCAAGAAACAATTAGCTAAATTTGTTCAGGATAATAAGCATAAGTTTATACCTAAACTCAGAGCCTATGCTATTTTGAGAAATGATATTGAAGGAGTAGTACAATAGAGTAGTAGGATTTGGAAAGAACTCTTCGGGTTGTCAATCCCAAAAGATAAGAAATCAGATGAAGGAACCTCCGAGTAGAAGGCAAAATAAGTAGAGACCATCTCTGAGCCATAGAAATCAGAAGAACAAATTGCTGCTAAATCTTCAAAGACTGGAGTAGAACTAAAAGAGAAAATAGATACAGTGAAAACTGTGGATCTAACAGAAGATAGTCCAATTGACACCACAATTGATGACACAAGCAATTTGGATGTCGAGGGTCAGGATGAGCCAGCAGACACAAGTATCAAATTGCCTATCAAGGCTACTAAGGCCAATGAAGAGAAAGATGAAGAGAAAATTGAAGAGAAAGAAGCTGATAAAGAGAAGACAGAAGAACAAGAGGTAAATATTGAAAATCCACCTATTTTAGAGGTTGTGAAAATAGTTTTAGATAGTGGAGAGGAAATAAAGGATACTGAGCCTAAAGAATAAGAGGTTGTACAAGTGTTGGTTAATCTACCACACTCTGCATCATCTACTCCCACTAGTCCTAAAATCGGGGGTATGCCTGATCATCAAAAAATCTTGAGTGAATTGAAAGATGTAATGGGAACTAACACTATTAAAGGAAAAGGTGTTGATGAAACAGAGCCGAGCATCAGCTCAGCAGAACTCAAGAGGAGGAAAATAATTAAGAAGAAGTCTCCAAACCTAAATGTCACATTAGATGAAGTCATTGTGATTCCAAAATAGGATCCCAATGATTTGTCTTTTGAACAGATAGATACTCTTCAAGACCTACTTAAGAGGAAGAAAAGGCAAGAAGAAATGAAAAGAGAGAAAAAACAAAAGCAAGTTTTACATGACATCAAGGATTTTTTTGTGAAAGTTTTTGACATGGAAGATGAAACTCCTCAAGCACCTATGCTGGAATAGTTAGTTCACATTGTGCAAAAGGTCAATGATGAAAACATTGAGGCTAATGAAAAGTTGTTGCAATGGTGTGAAAGAAAATTTGAGATCTAAGTCTTGGAGAATATCTCAGCAGAGATTGCGACAAAGAAGGTTGAACTTTATTCTGTTGTAGAGATTCTTGAGGAAGTTGAAAATAATGTTTATTATTTTTATAGAAAGTTATGTGATGTAGAATTATTTACAAAGGATAATCTACAACTTATTGAGAAACTACAATTAGATTTGAAGTCATCTGGTAGTTCATTAAGCATGGATGCTAGCACTAGCTCCATACACTTTAATAAGTTGACTCATACACAAAGAAGATTAGCAGAGCTTATGGCTGAAGATGGCATAATAAGAGCAAAGTTAATAACTATTTAGACTTCCTTAATACCTCATCTAGAGGTTATTTAGAAGGAACTTTCAGCTGCAAACAACTTAGTCAAGAGGGATTATCATCTCTCTACTGCATATAGTTTGGTGACTCTAGCTACCGAGCTAGAAATCATGTTATAGGTTATGAAGTATGTAAAGGACAGTTGGAATACATCATTTTCTTTAACATTACAACTTCATAAACAATTTTTGGACAAGTATAACTTAACCCCACCTGCTATCAGTGAAAAAAACAAGGGGGAAATTTAGAAGGGTTCAGCACAAGAGGAACAAAACTAGGTATATAAATATTCTTGCTGAAGGCATATATACTATGTAAATTTTTGTATGTAGTATGGAGTACATTCCCAGTGGGGGTACATTGTGTACTTAGGAAAATTTTGGATGGAAAGAAATGATAAGTTTGTTTTTTCCACTAATATCAAAGGGGGAGATTGTTGACCTCTAAGTTTTGTTGATAATTAGTGTCCCACAATTAGTCATTTATCTAGGAAGGTTAGCTGGTCATCACTGTGGCCGAGCTATCTAGTATAAGCCAAGCTAGCTAGCATAGTCATTGTCAAGAAGATTTATGGTTTTCAAGTGACTTGACAATCAAGAAAAAGTTGATCATGTTCATGCCGAGCACCAAAGACTTAAGTGCCGAGCAAGACAGTTTTGACATACATGTCAGGAATGACACAAACTTGTAGGTAAACTATTTTGGGCTGAATTCTTCATGAATTTAATGATTCCAATGGATTTAATTATTCATTTAATTTTTTTATCCTATGCGCGACATGGAGCCAATTAGAAAATTGGAATGCCTAAGTAGCATAAGCATTTGATCTTGATCATTGATCTAGATATAATCGCCAAAATCATAAAGTATATTAAGATTTCTTCTTAAACCCTAAAGAGTGTGAGAGTATAGAGTGTATGTGTACATAGAGATGTGCTAAGAGTTATTTTAAGGAAGAAACATAGATCTAGTAGAGTGACAGGAAATGAACAATAGAGTAAAGACATATTAGATTATAAGATCAGAAAAGGTATTGGAAAGAGGAGATCTGTTATCAACATCAGAGTGCACATCAAAGGATCATATCTTGAGATATTCTATAAAGTGTATCAGGTGAAATCTCTTAACATAATGGTTCTAGTAGACCCTTCTAAATCTCTTAGCCAAGTTCTTACTTTTTTGTAAGTTTAAATCCTTTCACAAGGTAGATTGTAATGATCTAAAGTTCTTAACTGGGAAAACCTTTAACCAGGTAGATCACCAATAGTGATCAAACTTTTTACCCCTAATAGGCACACTTTATTTCTATAGTAGTGAAGATCTTTGTGGGTTTCATCCCCACCCCAGTTTTACCTATTTGGGTTTCTAGGTTACCAAAATTCTGTGTCATGAGTTATTTATTTCATGTTGTGGATGCTAATAGTTGTTAGATTAATTTCATATATGTATGAATGTGGAT
>MU223776.1:10378635-10398216 GCA_018584345.1 Thuja plicata
TTGTTTTCCAGCTAGCATATGCATATCATTTCCTTAACTATCTTAGAGTATCATCCTTTTGAAAGATTTGTGACTAGTTCCTTATACTAGTTCTTGAATTATTTCATCTTATCAATCTTGCATTTTGCTTTGGGATCCATTGTATTTTGTGTGTTTGAGAGAGCACACCTACATCCTATCAAGAAGAGAAAATCAAAATGAGTAAAATAGGGTGCATGGTTACTTATTTTTAGCTCAATCTAATGTTAGGTTGAGTTCTTTGTTGCTAGCTTGCTTTTTCATGTGATTTTGAATTGATGTGCTAACCCACTAATGTTTTCATGTTTGAGCTTGATCCCAACAGATTGAAGGTATTCCTCATAGTACATTTTGGCATGCCCGGTGGGACCCAAGTCCCTAAACACCTTCTAATTTCTTGTCTATTTCTTCCAAATCTTGCCAAATTTGTGGATCACCATCTACATTTTATGTAGAGGTGTCTACGCAGATGCCAAAAACTGAATCGGCATCTATGCCAAAAATCTAAACCAACGTTTGCACCGAAGCACTAAATCGGTGTGTCTGTGATACATCACCATCTCTGATAAACTGTCGTCTTTTCTAAACTGACATCTGCACTCTGAACTGGTGTTTGTGATGAACTGACATCTGTGCTAAACTGGTGTTTGTGCTCTGGACTGACATCTGCACTGAACCGGAGTCTGTGCTAAACTGGCGTCTGTTCTCTAAATTGTCGTCTACACATTTCTTACAATTTAAATTAGTTCTAAGAGATGGGTATTTATTGAATGATTTATTTAAATTTTTTATGCATGCTTCAGGCCAATTTTAGCACCAGATCTATATATTAGTGACATATTTACCTTTCTTATACTTTAAGATATATTTTAAATATATACTTCCAGGATGTTTGAGAGTGGTTTTAGCATCATAGGAGTTAAGATGCAAAATCTAATTTTTGAGGGTTTTTAAGAAATTTTAGACTTAGTCAAATTTTAGGAATCAGGAATCAGCATATTGTCAGGAATCAAGTATTACTAATTTGTTTTCCTTTTTGCAACATTTCAGGGTTGAAGACTTTCAAGATTACTAATATTTTTCATGCAGGTTTCCTTAGATTTTTAATGGATTTTGGGAATGAACTTGTATGATTTAAACACTAGTCTTTGAATGCATGTTGCTTAAAGGAATTAACCACACCTAATCTTGAATGCATAAGGGAATGAACTTCACAACTCTTGAATGACTTAAGGAAAATAAACACACATTTTACATGCTCTCCTATTGCTGTGTGGGAAATAAATTGAACTTGCATGCTTAAACATACTATTGTGTCTTTTTCTTAGGTAGAAAACACTTAGTTTCTAATTAGGTTCAATTTGGAAAATGAAATCTTCTTGGTGTGTTTGAAGAAGTGTTTTTCAACACTTCTTTTGAGCTATTTTTCATTAGATAGATCCCTTAATTTACATGACGCTATGATTAAACTATAGCCATATCCTCTTCCCTCACCTTCATGGAATTTGGGTGAAGAGAAAGCTTAGCTTAATCTATCTTATAGAGAGGCATGTTTAGAGGGTGCGCTTCCCCTTTAGAGGATGACCTCAAACTGGTAAATCCCTTCGGCTAGTATAGAAATAAGGTGTGACCCAAAGTTTTTCTTTATCTCTTCAAGCTCGGGTGGGTCATGTTCAATGGTAGTCCATACTGAGTGAATATCCTCAGCATACTGGCACGGTTGAACTAGGCTCTTAAGTGAGTCACATCATACAAATTGATCACGAGGATGCCACAAATCTTATTAGAAACTATAAATTAGTAGCCTACCTGATTCACCTCCGAATGGTGACTTATTATAGTGCAAGGGGAGGGAAGATTCTCCCCCCAAGATTCCCATCATATGTGTCCAAAGGTATTGTGTTGTGAAAGATATCTTCGTAGCATGACAAAAATACTTGGCAAAAGGCAAAAATATGGGCGCCCTTCCGGGGGTGACACTGCTGTGTGAGCCAAAGGACTACCAATCAATGGGCCTATAATATTTCATGCAAAGCCAATTCTTTAAGGTAGCTAGTGTTTGTACTATCTTCGTTGTGTTAAACCACATGAAAACATAAGTGGCTTGAAAGAGTTACTTGAACATACACAAACAAAATACCCAACATACAAATTTGTCACATTTGCTTGTCTCCTACAAGGTTGCTTTGTCCCTTCCAGGATTGTTTTTAGACACGTGTCTTTAATAACTATCATTTATTCCCAAAATATGAGTCAAGGTATACTTAGCGTAGTCAATGCCTTTGATGTATGTTGAAAATCAGTTCTTTCCAATGAACAAATCGACCTAAAGAGTCCAAAATCAATTAGAATCCTACATTGTCATCTTCACACCAACCCATTTCTTCATCATCATCACACTTCTTATCCTAATCACTTCTTTCAAGTCATCCATATTATTCTTAATCTTTCTAATCATTTCATCACCTCCCTAATTACTTCATCATCCTCCTAATCACTCGATCAAGTTCCCAATCCTCATCTAATCACCTTCATCCTAATCATTCCTCTAATCCACATCAACATCCTCTTTCTTAATCTAATATAATCATTCATCTTCTTCCAACCTAATCCAATCATCACACTTCTAATCCAATCCACTTATCAACCTCATATCATTCTATCAAATCCTAATCCAATTCATCTTCCTCTCCATCCAAAACCAATCACACCTTAATTAATCCCTTGTCTTCAAGCATCCTTCATCCATATTTCAAAGTTCATCCATTCTTAATCAAAATATTTGTCCACATCACCTTCTAATTCCAATATTCATCAAATATTCTACCTTTGGCTTAGGAGCACCATCATAATCCTTGGACTTTAATCTTGGTTATCTTGATCAACCAAGATCCAACCATAATCAAGTCCAAATCAAATCAAATCAAGCTTCATCTTTTTCACCTTCATTAATATTCTTCATCTCAAATCTTAGGTTGAAAGATTTATCAAAGTGTTGCATAGACCCTCATCATTAGCAAACATCTATTTTAATCCTATTGCTTTGAGAACATCAGTCCATCTCAAAGTTATATCCTATTTTTCTTGGGATCATAAGTCTATCTCCAAGTAGAAGATCATATCATCATCCAAATCAATCATTTGTTTTCACCATCATAGGGTCTTATTTCACATAGGTTTGTCTCAACCTTTTTAATCCAAATCCAAACCCAAAATCACATCCAACATCAATCAAAATCAATCAAATCAAATAAATTAAAAAAAGTCCAAATTTTGCTCCTAAGTCATAGGTTCATATTTCATCCTTCCTCAAGTCTTTCACTTCATCCACTCTTAATCAAAATCTTCATCTGCATCATATTATAAACCAATTCCAAAAACCCCTCATCTAAACATCATGAACATGGATTGGTTTCACAAAATGGTTAAGGACCATCAAGCATATATGTCAAGTCCCATCTCTCAAACCATTCCTCCAAATCAACCAAATCCATCCAACTCATACATGCTTCAGACTAACCTAGCTCCAAACTATTCACATTCCTCATCTCAACCAGCTTTCCATGTCAATTCTATAACCCCACATCCATCTATCATATCCCCATCCATTCTACCTCAATACACTATGCTCAATCCAAATCCACCTCCCATCTCTTACCCGTCCTCTATTGTTGACAAGGGAAACCCACCTCATTATCCTTCACCCACATATCTCCCTCAAACATCATCCATGCCTTCATCTTATTCCATAGTGATATCCCAAGCTCCACACTTCCATCATAACACTACTACCTACATCCCTAATCCAAATCCTCCATCCCCTTATCCTCCAACCCTTTTTCCAATTCATAATCTAAGTCTTCCAGTTCCATCGATCCATCACCATAACCCCCATGCTATTACTAGTTCACCGTCCACTTTATCCTACCTTTCTCATACATCCCCTCCATTTTCCCCCAATCTACCATCTTCTATTCCTACCTACCATACCACAAATCCCCTTCCACAAACCACCTACGTCTCTCAACCAACTTCATATGGCATACCCCAATCCATCATTCCTCCTCCATTAGTTAGTCAATCCAATCCACAAGTCACCTCCATGCCTACCTATGTGAACTATCCATCCATGCCATCTCCTATACCATATTCTACACCATCATTCATTCAACTAAGTTCACAAGCCATTGGCACACCTTCATATATGGACTACCCTATCTCCCCACCATCTACACATGTCAATCCTTCATCTCTAATACGTAAGTATCCAAGGAGTTTCACAAGGAAGCCATCACAAAATGCATCTCTTAAAGTTGATGATCCAATTCAAATCAGTCCCCCATGTGAAGCCATTTTTTATGAGGCCTTTTCATCACCCATCATTCCTCTTCCATCTCCCACACCTATCATTTCCCTTCCAAGTCCTTTACTCACTGATCCTTTTCCATCTCCTAACACCATCAAAGTTCCCCCATCCGTTGATTCCATCCAATCCCCATCCCCATCTTCTCCTACTGACATTATCCACACTCCATCTAGTGACTCTCCTGAGTCCACCCATCTTCCCTCTATCTCAATTATAGAATCTCCCATCCTTCCATTCCCTCCATCTGAAGAGTCCATCCATACATCCCCCATCACACCATCCACACCAATCCAATCATGTCAAGATCTTTTCCAAAAACATGTTGAGATATCTGTTGATATAGATCAAGATCCTCCCATCACACTTCCTCCTTCTCATAATCCATTATCATGCACTCCTCCCAATCCAGATCCTATCATTCTACCTACTCTATCTAAAGAGCCACTACCTAGTCTAAGTCAAGATCAGAGCATCCCATCCCCTCCACCTCATGATCCTTTGTCACCTCCAATCAAAAATTTCCCACCACCATCATTCTATCCCCTTGGTCCACTTACATTCATCCATGGCGGTCCACTTGAAGCAAAAGAAATAAGTTTCATATCCACCACTTACACTCCCCCTAATAATGGACTCACATATGGTTCCCTAAGAAATAAATACCCTATCTTGGGTCAAATGCTACAAAAATGGAATTATCAAGCCAAAGGCTTAGGTCTAAATAAACAAGGTATACTGGAGCCAATCTCTGTCAAAGAACATCCATGATCTTGTGGTCTCGGTTACAAATCTAAAGGACCTTCATCCAAAATTGTTGGTACAACTAATGCCCAATCCAAGCATGCTTGCAAACCCACCATTACCTCTTCCCATCATTCCTCCAAAAAATTTAACACCATCCCTCCTCCCCCATCATTATGACCCAAGAAAACCTACCACATTCCTCCTTCATCCTCTCAATCCATTTTGGGTCCCTATGTCCCAAGATTAACCATTGCATATCCTCCACCTAGAAAATCCATTTTGGGCCCTTATATCCCAAAATCTCATCCTCTATCTTATCCCACATCCTACATTCCCAATCAGGATCAACAAAGTCACATACCCACATGCCCCATCCACCATCCTAACTCCATCTCTCCATCTCATACAACTTCTCATATCCCTTCCAATTCTACTCACTACAATTTGAATGCCAATTCAAAAATGCATAAAGCTAAAGAGCCACAATCTAAAGATTGTCATGTCCACTTCAAATGACATGCTCCAACAAAGACCATTTCAATAAAAAAATTTACTACATCCGGCAGGCCGCAAAGGCCCAACAAAGAAAAATCACAAACTATGTGGATCCCAAAGAAAAGAGATGAAATGCATCTAAAAGAAATATCCAAAATGACATCTGAAGTTTCTAATCCTCCATCTCTGCTTTCCTCTCTGCCATCACTTAAATCTATTTTGGGTCCTTATGTCCCAAAAATATCTACCATGCTTCCTCCATCGCATCCACTTCTACCATCCCCTTCAAATCCACTCTTTCCACACTCCTTACAACATGTGACAATGTTGATCTTGAGCGTGTCCCCCTGTTGGAATTATATTGAAATGATGTACTGAGAGGGGATGGGTGAATCAGTACCTCTAAAAATTTTCTTGGTTAGCCCATTAACCCTTAATCATTAGTTTGTAAATTATATTATCTAACTATTCATCTTTCTTTATGCATATGCAATCATATCATAAGTTTTTTTAGTATGTAACCATAATAGAAACATTCATGAAAAAAGATAACACATAACACAAGATATGATATTGTAGAAAACTCCCGTTAGGAAGTAAAAACTGCAGTGGGGATTGTTTCCCACAAGACTTCACCATCTGTAGATAAGAAGGGGCCGGTTAAGGCTTAAAATTGGTCACTTCTGATGACCTACCCTATTAGGAGTATTACAGTGGAGACCTGTTAAGATCTACTTCGTTTGAAGCTTTAGCAACACTGTTAAGTGTGCACTCTATTAAGAGATTTTTAAAGAATGGTTAAGTCCACCTTCTACAAAAGGATTTTAGATGTGATGCACTAGTTAGAATGCAGCTACATAAGTCTTTGATCTGATGATGTATGCAATCTTTAATTGTTGATAATAGATCCTATAAAGATTCATACATATTAGTAATCATCCTTCCATGATTAAATAATACCTTTATCTGCTCATCGGTAGCCTCTGTGTGTTCTTGACAACTAATGTGATCTGTTTCTAAACTTTGCATGAATTATACCTTCTACTCCTTAGATGCTCTTTGTGGCTATCAAAAACAATGAATTCATAACTCACAATTGAGTTTGAACATCTGTTTATACTAAATTAGGCTCAATTCTTGAATCATGCATCACAAGTTAACTCTAGATCCAAGGTTTACAACTTGACCTTGATATTTAGTTAGATATGTTTTAGATCCGTTAGGATGCATTAAAACATTTACATAAAGCTTTCTTGAACCTCAAGTTATGATTTAAAAAAAAATAAAAAATCTATAAATAGAATTAAATTGCTTTATCCATCATGTAAAAATTAGATCCACAATTTGCGGGTTCTTTAACTAACTGTCGGTTCTGACGGTCACTTTTCTTGGTCATTGGTGTTCCTTTATTGAACTTGTCATCAGGTTTGTCTTTTCTGTTCCTGTCAGGTTATTTCTCAAAACTGTGTCACAGGTAATGCTTGTGGTCGCCGGTGATGCTTGTCGATTCATACTTAGCATTTTTCTTGTGACCTTTGTATTTTGTCAGGTATGCTAGCTGTTTGCCAATAATGCTTGTAATATGTCGGTGATGCTTTTAGTCTGGCGGTAATGCTTTAGTCTGTCGGTGATCTCTATCACTATTTTTTTACTTAGTGTACTAATGGAAAAGTAATGTCATCAATCTCCCCCTTTGACATTAGTATCAAAAACATGATATGTGCAACATACTGAGTGTATTAGTATGTACACCTGTGTACACCTCTTCCTTATTCATTTGAGTGACTCCCCCTATGTATATTCTAGTAAGTGTAAGTAAGTATATATAGATATCCTTATGTACTTTGCATTTTCTCTTTTTTTTGATATATATATATATATATATAGTACATAACTATATACATTTCCTTTCCTCCTTTTTTGATTCTAAAGGCAAAGGTACTTACAACTTTTCAAAAAGGTGGGAATGTGAGGACTTGATCTCCTCCATCATCTTTTCCCATTTCTCCTTCAGCATTTCTAGAGCCATGTACTCTAGTGAAATCCTTACATGTATGTCATAGATGCTGTCTACTAAAGACATCTTGGGGGTTGCTATAAGAATTCTAGCATCAGAAATATGCTGCTGTAAAATAGTAAGATTGGGCAAAATACGTGTCTGCAGTTCAGTAATCTCACCTCTAAATTGTGTTTTAGCATCCCATATTTCTTGCCTTAGCCTGTTTGCCTCTATGACCATGTCATGATGTGCCTTTATGCTATCGACATGTGAGGTTAGGCTTTGTGCACTGGTTGTGACATTATGATCTATTTCTGCTAGTTTGTCACTATTCTCTTTTGCAAATTTCTCAAGTGTGCACATCTTTTGAACTAAGGTGATTGCTTCAGCAATCATTAGCTCTAATTCATTAGTGATTTTAGAGAGCTTTACATTGTTCAATGCCACTTCCTGGCTGATTTTATCAATTAACTTGAATTGATATTTCTTTTCTGCTTGTTCTTCCATTGCTTGTTCTGCATCTATACCTTGCTCTGTGATGGCGTTAGTAAGAACAATAATTTGTCCCTTAACTGTAGCAGTTGCTTCAAGTTTAACTTCAAGAAAAAGTTGTTGGAGGATGTCTCTTGCCTCATTGAGTGTCATTGTTTCCCTATGTTCCTATATCATCTTCTTTTGAATGGCCTTTCTCTGACATAGCACTCCAAACCCTTGAAATTTGTCACTATCCAAAGTGGTTATATCCTAGTTTGGAACTTCAATTATTTCATCCAGTGTAACATCCAAAATGTCTTTCTTTACTATTTTCTTCTTCTTCTTTGGCTAGGTGGTAGATTTATGTACTACCATCTGTAAATCCTGAGATTGTGTTGATTTTGTAGGTTAGGGTCAGGAAGATGAGGCGTCCTTGTGTATCTATTTCGAGTCCATCGGCTGGTTTGGTGAAGATGTCTCCTCATTTGCCTTGGGTGTATCAACAGATATGTTTTCTTTGAGTTTTGTCCCTTCATCCTGCTTGACTCCTTCACTTCTCTTTTTTTCCTCAACCTCTCTCAATGTGTCATCAGTTTTGTCATCTGCCTCTTTGTTTTGATCTTTTGATACATCTTGCTGATCATCGATCGCATTATTCATTTCTATATCTGTATCCTTGGGAGTGTTGGATGCAACTTTGTTTTCATTGGTACCCATATCCTTGGGTATATCATCATCTTTATTAGATGATTTATCCTGACTAGACTGAATATCAATAGCATCTATCAATATATTCATGTTTGTCGGTGTATTGATTGTTGCAGTGTCAATAGTTGTGTCCTGTTTGTCAGTATTGCCCTTTGCAGCATTGACGTCTTCATCTTTTTGAGCATCTACTATCAGGTCTTGTCCTATAGCGGTATTGACAATGTTGTCTAACCATGATTCATCATTTATATCAACATCTAAGTTATCTTTTATTGATAATTCTTCTTTGGTAACTTCTTCATCCTCTAAGCTGATGTGGATGGGGCTTGCTGGTACTTGATCATTTTCACCATCCTTTGGCTAATCTTCATCTATAATGTCAGTCTATTTTTGGCTTTTTATTTGTACCTCTTCATTGTCTATCTCAACTGTTGAGTTATCTATTTTAGTGATTGTTTCCTTCTCATGACTACTCTCTTCATTAGGATTGAGTATCTCACTCCATATCTTATGTGTATCTTGTTCAAGCTCTATAAGCTTCTCTTTAAGAAATTTATAAGCTCTCAATTTGGGTGAGAAGATTTTTTCATATTTCTCCATGAATTCATTGATTTCTTCTCTCTTTGATTCAAGAGGCATAAGAGAAACCATTACTCTTTCTCTTATCCTTTTCTCCTCATGAAGTGCAAAAGTGAATCTAGAAGAAATTCTACCTAATAGTTCTTATGGTACATCTCTTGTAGTGAAATGTAGTGGGACATAGTAGTGTTTGCACATCTTAGCAATAAGTGCATCTTCAATCTTATTCTATTCTTCAGAATCCCATCTTAACCATTTCCTAATCTTAGGATGTGAAACAGATGTAGCTTCAGAAATGTTCTTACATATTTCATCAATGTCCTCAGTGGGTGATGTAACCTTTGATGTTTCCATTCCCTAATTTATAGTGTTAGGTTCATCCATTGCTGAATCCTCTAAGTCCTCATTAGTCTGAAAATATTTTCTTCTTTTGGTAGGTTCCCTAGCTGGTTGTTTTTCCTTTGTTGTGTCAGGTTTCCTCTTATACACCTTTCCTTTCACCATGGGCGAAAGAATTGCATTCTATGTTGTTTGACTTCTTGTTCTAGACTTCTTAGGTGGAGGAGGAGGTGGTGAATTAGACTTCTCTACCTCTAATTCATTTGGATCTATTGTATCACTGATGGGAAGCTGATCCTCGGTGATTTCCTCCTTACCCTGTTGTTCCTCCTCACCTTCTTCTTCTTCTTCTTCTTCTTCTTCTTCTTCTCCTTCTCCTTTAGAAGATATTTTCAAGTTCTTTTTCAGATTTTTCACCATTCTTTTTGACTGTTTTACAGCCTTCTTGACAACAATATTTGTCTTAATCTTTAGTTTGGCCTCTTCATAGGTACCAAATCTTAGTTGCTTGTTATCTATTGGTTCATTTAATAGTGCCTTAATGCATTCATTGGCTAATCCTATTTTGATTTCATAATCCAATTTTGAAAGCCATGATTTCCTTGGAACTACTGCTTGTATGTATGTGAAGTTAGTATCTACCATGAAACATATTTCTTCATGGTGTTCCTCTATCATATTCTCAGGAATCCTAGTTCTTGCTTGTAGCATTTCCTTAATGGTTTTGAAATATTCATGCATTACATTATCAAAATCTGTTCCTAGTGATTCTATGAATTCACCTATCTGAATGGTTATGGGTCTGATTGTGTCCCATGTAACTTTTCCAATGGGAGGAAAGTATTCTTCAAAGTAAAAGAATATGCACATTATGAGGGAACCAAACTTACATGTGTTTTTCCTTGAAGACCTTATTGTGCACATGTTCTCCTCAAATTGATGTAACAGGATCTTTGCCAGATTGATCTTCTTCCCCTGTTTGATAATCTTGTATGTTGTGCTCATAGCAGTACTAGATATGATGTTCATTCATCTTGCTTGGAAGATCTTGTATCCAACAACACATTCTCCAAACTTCAGCTCAACGTCGGTAATGGTGTTGACCTTCAGTGCCCTTTTATCTAATTTAGCACCAGTTAGTCTTTCAACTTCTGCTAGAGATGGATGTTTGTGAGCCTGTGGTTTATCAGTTGTAGGATAACTAGTAATCGCATATATAACATATTTTTTTATAGCCTTTGGCTTGTTTAGCCATATAGTCTTGTCGTGAACTCTGCTAAGAACAATTTTTATCCATTCTATTTTGAAAACCTTGGGAAAATGTAGTGCATTTATGAGTCCCTTTACTTCCAAGTGTGTGTGTTCTTCTTTGATCTTTCCAGCATCATCACATAGTGCCCTATAGGCATTATCTAGGCCTAGATCTCCTATCTCTGAGATCTTATAGTGAATGTAGGACCTTACATCCTCTACCAGTAAAACCCTAGGTGGGATTTGGGAGAATGCTCTAGAATCATCAGGTTTTGAAGCTATTTTAGGGTGTAGCTTGTATTTAGGTTCAGCAAACGTGCCTCTGCTGACAAGTTTGAAGGGTTTATTCTTATCCTCCTTAATTTTCTCTACTCTAGAAGTCGATGCCATCTTGTTTGCAATTTAGGGCTTTTTGTAAATAAAAACAGTGCGATCGGTGAGTGTGTTTACTTATGGATTCTCTGTGATTGCCTGTGAATGTGAATGCTTTGTTTCACAATGATTTCTACTAGGTCACTTTCTAATCTTCTCTTAAATTGCTATGGTCTGCTCTACTCTTCTCAAAAATCATAGGTGCAAAAATGAGTTTACCCATTGGGCTTTTATAACCTCTTTGTACCCTAAGTTGTCATTAATGCTTACCAACTCGTCGATTTATGAAGACTGATTTCATTGGTAAAGACATTCATAACATCTTTGGTGTCTATACAAAGCGTCGGGGTTGCTAGTGGTTTTGGAGACTTCACTGATGATTGTCGGTGAGGTTGTGAAGATAGCTTTTACTGATTCAACGTTCACCGATATCCGTCGGTTTACAATTAGCTTGTGTAATGACCGATACATTCTTGTAAGTACTACTAACTTTTCTATGTGTGTTCACTGATGCAAACTGTGCCCAATAACCGATGGTTTCTTTTCAATAGTTTAAGAAATAACAATATATTGTATCTTTATTCATGCTAATATTACAATATGAACTATATATGATGGAACCGATGTATAATGTAACTTGTCATAAAGCAGTTCCATACTTGTGCAATCTAGTTTGATGTAGTGATGTCATCAGATCCATTGGATGAGGTGGCACCATTTGCATTGCTTTTTCCAAAACCTTCAGTGTTTGTGGCTTTTACCCACATCTTGTTTCTCATTCTCTTGATGTCATCAATGGTATTTCCATTGGGATGTGTACTTGTGTCTATCATTCAGTCTTTGCAATCTTTTATCACATGTCCAACCTTATGACAATGTAAACATGCCATACCTTGATTGGTCCAACCTCTTGACCTTCTAGTCCATTTTCTCATACAGTTAGTAGCAATATGACCATACCTTCCACATGTCGTACAATTTACCCATGTGTTATAGTCCCAAACATATGAGTTACCTACTCTTGTTGGTTTGTAGCTTTTATCAATTTCCTTTGGTGTCCATGCCTTATTGTTTTTCTAACATTCCTTATGTGTATGACCATTCATCTTGCATGTAGGATAGTACTTTTCTATATAGGTTTTTCTATTTGGATTTGTCACTTTGGATCTACACTCATGTGCCTTGTGTCCTTTCTTTTGACATTTATAACAATTACCAGTAAAAGTAGATTGTGCTTGACAAATACCTTTCATTTTTCTACTGCAGATGTTTGAGGTGTGGCCTAGTTTTCCACAGTGATTACATGACAGCTTCTTGGATCTTGGGGTTGTGAAAGCATTCCTCTGACCTAGTTGATTAGAAGATTCACCATTCTCTTTGTACCCTAATCCTGTGTAGTTGTTGACTCTTCTTTGTCCATCCAGAAATCCATCCATCCTTTTGTTGCTATCCTCAACCTTTTTAATATATTTGTTGTGTTGATTATAGACTTTGATTTCATGCTTCAATTTTTTATTCTCTTCTCTTATCTCACCTATGATCTATATTCTTTCAATGAGTTCTATATTGAATCTATTTACTTCTTGACTCATAAGAGTTATCTGGTTTGTAACCTCACGGTGGTACTCAGTGAGTCTTTGAATCTCTAATTCTTTCTCTTGTAGATTTTCTATAATTTTCCTCCTATCATCAATGGCTAGTGTTCTTTCATTTTCAGCTTTTCTTGTATCATTCATGACATCAATCATTTTCACCATTTGAGTCTCTTGACCAATTTGCAGCATCTTGATTTCATTTGTTAGATGTAGATTGATCTCTTGTAGATTTTTAATTTCTTCAACTGATGCATCTGAAGCTTTTCTCATTGATGATTTCATTGTTTCAAAGTAATCTATTATTTCCAATTCTTTGTAGTCTTTCTCATTCATCCTGGTTGCCATAATCTTTCTTTCATCAAGAAATTTTCTCATTTTTATTCTTGCCTCCTTATACTGCTCATAGTTTATTTGCATTTGTAACTGCTCATTTTCAATAGTCATGTCTAGTCTGAACTTGTCCATTGCTCTAATCTTTTCTCTCAAGTCTTTAATCTTTTCAAGAGAGAGACTTAGCTCTGATACCAATTGTTGGAATTATATTGGAATGATGTACTAAGAGGGGAGGGGTGAATCAGTACCTCTAAATATTTTCTTTGGTTAGCCCACTAACCCTTAATCATCAGTTTGTAAATTATCTTATCTAACTATTCATCTTTCTTTATGCATATGCAATCATATCATAAGTTCTTTTATTATATAACCATAACAGAAACATTCATGAAAATAGATAATAGATAACACAAGATATGATATCGCAGAAAACTCCTGTTAGGAAGTAAAAACTATGGTGGGGATTGTTACCCACAAGACTTCACTATCTGTAGATATGAAGGGGCCAGTTAAGGCTTACAATTGGTCACTTCTGATGACCTACCCTGTTAGGAGTATTACAGTGGAGACCTATTAAGATCTACTTCGTTTGAAGCTTTAGCAACACTATTAAGTGTGCACTTTGTTAAGAGATTTGTAAAGAACGGTTAAGTCTGCCTTCTACAAAAGGATTTTAGATGTGATGCACTTGTTAGAATGCAACTACATAAGTCTTTGATCTGATGATGTATGCAATCTTTAATTTTTGATAACAAATCCAATTAAGCTTCATACATATAAGTAATCATCCTTCCATGATTGAATAATACCTTTATCTACTCGTCGGTATCCTCTGTGTGTTCTTGACAACTGATGTGATCTATTTCTAAACTTTGCATGAATTCTGCCTTCTACTCCTTAGATGCTCTTTTTGGTTATCAACAACAATGAATTCATAACTCACAATTGATTTAAACTTATATTTATACTAGTTTTTTGGCTCGATTCTTGATTCATGCTTCACAAGTTAACTCTAGATCCAAGGTTTACAACTTGACCTTGATCTTTAGTTAGATATGTTTTAGATCCATTAGGATGCTTTAAAACATTTACATAAAGCTTTCTTGACCCTCATGTTATGATTTAAAACAAATTAAAACTCTATAAATAGAATTACATTTCTTTATCTGTCGTGTAAAACTCAGATCCACTTTTTGCGGGTTCTTTAATTGACTGTCGGTTCTGACGGTCAGTTTTCTTGGTTGTCGGTATTCCTTTCTTGAACTAGTCATTAGGTATGCCTTTTTTGTTCCGTCAGTTTTATTCTCAAAACTGTGTCGCCAGTGATGCTTGTTGTCGCTGGTGATGCTTGTCAATTCCATACTTAGCATTTTTCATGACCTTTGTGTTTTTTTAGGTATGCTCGTTGTTCGCTGGTAATACTTGTAGTCCACCGGTAATGCTTGTAGTGCACTGGTGATCTATGTAGTCTGCCGATGATCTCTGTCAATATTTTCACTAAGTGTACTAATGGAAAAATTAATGTCGTCAAGGCCTTCTTTATTGATTTTATCTTTTTATGTCAGTTCAAACCTACTCACCACTACCTCAATCTTCTATATCTTGGTGCGTTGTGACTGTTCGCTACTGATACATGCATCTTTTACAGTGTGCTTTTGTTTAAGTGTCTAGTCCATGCAAAGGAATCTTTTCATCTGTACTTTCTAACACCTAATGCATACCTCCTATTGCAATATCAAAATCAGATGTGCTCTCCATATTTTTCACACAAATGGATACCCATGCTCATTTAGCTGCATTAAATTTCATCCTTGCATTTATATTCTTAGTTGCATTCTTAATTTCATTTTAGAAGGATTCTATTTATTCCCTCCTTCCTTTCCCCTCTCACGTTGTGTCCTTTTTCAAGAAAATTCCACAGTGTCATCTTTGTTGTGTTCTTTTCTCGAGGGGGCACAACCTTGTACCATCATTGCTTCAGCATGACTTCTAGAAACCCTCTTCCTCTGGGGCAACTCATTTTCTTGTCTTTGATGAAATGTCACTTGCGACGTCATGTCAAAGAGGGGAAAAATGTAGACGTCCAAAAATATTAATATTATTATTAATATTAAATTCCCTCTTATTCCTCTAACTATTTAATTTAATTAATTAAATAGTTTCATAAGTTGGTATTTATCAATAGTTTAAATACTATCCTAATGTATTTTATTTAAATACATTTGCCTCGCAAAATCCCCTTTTTAATAAATTTATATTTATTAAATCCTCCATATCTCTAATTCTTCTAAGCTATGATTTATTCAAATCAAATTTGAATTAAATCTAAACATATTCTAGAGACCTATTAATCCAATCTAGAGACCTACCCTAAGCCTACCCTATTCCTACTCTACTCCCATCACCTCATCCTCTAAACATGTTTCCCTACCTAACTACCCTTTAATTATACTTAAAGGGTGATTCCTAACCTTTTTAAGGGTATTGGAATGCTCACCCACATGGGAAAATTCTCTCCAAAATGGACACCCATTCCTCTTTAATTCCTTCTTACAACTTTGTCTCCCCTTTTGAAATATTGAGCTACTCAATATTAAATGCCAACTTTAACTCAAAATTGGCCATCTTTTCAAGTCTATGTGTCTCCTATGTGGCTCTTATGTGGATGCCACATAGGTGCCACTTCATCCAAGCCCCTTCCTCTCTCCAAAAACTCTATAAATAGAGGCCTTCTCCTCTCATATTTTCATCTCTCAATTTTGCATTGTTATCATGTTATTTTGCATTTAGAAGTTCGTAGCTCTAGATTTCATGTTTTCATATGCTCTTAGTTTATGCTTAATCACTTAGATATTGCATGCTAGGTTTCAATTTGGTGAATTAATCTTGTTTTCCATCTAGCATATGTATATAATTTTCTTAACTAGCTTAGAGTATCATCCTTTTGAAAGATTTGAGACTAGTTCCTTATACTAGTTCTTGAATTCTTTAATCTTATCAATCTTGCATTTTGCATTGGGATCCATTGTATTTTGTGTGTTTCAGAGAGAACACCTACATCCTATCAAGAAGAGATAATCAAAATGAGTAAAATAGGGGGCATGGTTACTTATTTTTAATTCAATCTGATGTTATGTTGAGTTCTTTGTTGCTAGCTTATTTTTTATGTGATTTTGAATTGATGTGCTAACCCACTAATGTTTTCATGTTTGAGCTTGATCCAAATAGATTGAAGAATTACTCATACACACCTTGCATGTATTAAGATCAATTTTTAATTCATTGGAATGTATTTGGACTAAACCGGGAAGGCCTTACTGTAATACCCACCCATAGTTTTCTTTTATTTTCTGATGTCGTACTCATTTAGGCTGTTATTTCAGTTGATTTGTCAAATTCTTTTAGGCTACATTTCATGGGAGCTATTATTATTTCATTGGATGGTGATTCTAGATCATGATGTTTATGGATTTATCATATGCATAGATAGATGATGAGGTTATCTTAATGTGATATTATATATTGATTTTAGATTATGATGTTACTTACCCTATACTGGCATGTGTATGGTTATCATATGTGTTGATGTACTTGTTGACGTATTTCTTGTAGTAGAGGACAAAGACGCAGTTACTTGCATTGAGAGATCCACACATTTGACCGATCCCTCTCATTGTTTGTGATGTTATATTGTATCTACATGCTTGTTCTTTGATTTCAGGATTGCAGGTACAGGGCATTGTCTTCCCTGAATTGGCAAGAATGAGCATTCCCATATATTCATCTCAATGGTAAAGAGGGGAGTTAACATACAAACCCAAAACCATAACCTAAGCCTATCGTCCTAAGTATTGGATGAGTATCAATTTTTCTACCCTACCCAGATTCGTCTAGTTGACATGAATTCATGGATCCTATCCTTGTGTGTGTTTGAGTTGATTTTGGTTGATTTTAGTTGAGTGTTTTGATATTGTATGATTTATCATGTTAATTGTGAAATTGATTATTGTTGGAGTTAATTATTAAATATAGGATATTTAATTAATTAAAAATTAAAATAAATACCTATGTTTAATTGGGAAATTAATTATAGTGCAATTATTAAATATTAGGATTTAAATAAATATTTAAATTGAAACTTGAGTTATATTAGCTTGTATGATTATTAAAATAATTAACTATTTAATTGCATGAATAAAAGTGTGCTTTAAATATTTAATCTATTTAATATATTATTTAATTAATTACATGTGAAAGATAATTATTGAAATTGGAGTTTGAATTCAAAATGCAAGTTGGTTTAATAAGTCAAAGTGGAGTTGCACATATAAAAGGGATTTTTAATTAATAATTAGGATTTTATTTCAAACTTGGAGGTTGAGTTAACTAAGTTTAGTGGAGTGTCTATTTTGGGGAGATATTCTTGAAAGGTGGAAGTTTATTCTCTTTAGGAGAATTATCTTCTCATTCTTTCATAACAGGTTTTTTTTGGAGAGGAAATTTTTTTTGAGAGCATTTGTGTATTCTTGTTTTTTTGTGAAATTATTGTGGTTGGAGGCTTGGTGGAATTGAGGAGATTCTTTCTTTGGAGGCTTCGTGGTTTCGGATCTATAATCGGATTCATGTTCGGAGGCTTCGGGATTCTCCATCTTCTCAAAGGGCTTCTTCATCAAGTTTTCGGGTGGATTTGATGTAGGGTTTGGAAAACCCCTTTTGTAACTTCAATTTTGTAAATTTCTATATTCTTGGTGCTTAGCTTGTTTCATTTCCTTAGATCTATTTTGAGTTTCTTGTCAAATTGGGTATTTTAGAAACCCTAGATCTATGTTTTTTAGGAAAAAATATAACTTGGGATAGTAGGGTTATGCTGTTAAAATTTAGTCAAAAAACTCCTTATGGAAGACCTAGAAAATGGAAAAATCAAATAGGCTATAGTAGAAAACTATAGTAGAGAAAAAAAATACTATTGGAAATTAGTCCTTTGGAAAAAAAAAAATTAATTGATTGAAAAAAATGAGCTCTCTAGAAATAATACACTCAAAAATAAAAGTTCACAAGTCAAAAACTAATCATGCCCAGAAAAGACATAAAATGGCTAAAAAAAAAAAGGAAAGACAAAAAAGGGTAAAAGAGTTCTTTCATATTGTTTTTTCCATTTTCGAAAATTATTTTAAAAAAAAAAAAAATTAAACTTGTTTTTAAATGGAATGTAATTTTTAAGAAATATTTAAAAATAATAATATTGAAAATTTTGGGTCGGGGGCGGTGGGCTCCACCCCACCTCACCCCCACACTCGCGGCACAAAGGTAGTTGCAGCATGGTTGTTGGCAGGCCCATGCTGCCATAAGGTAGCACGACTACCTAAGCAACCAGCTACTACAACATTCAAGCCGTAGGAAGTAAGGAGAGGGGGGCCGCATGGGACCCACTCCCCCCTGTATGTGTTAATTTTGGCCTTGTTAATCAACCACACACTTCAACATAGTCCTTCTTCACCAGGTACATACAAGACTGAATATGAGATTATTCATCTTATCTGTCTGCGTGATTTGACCTATTGCCTTCTATCTAGATGAGTTTTTTGAAATTGCTCTCAAGATGAGAGTCTCACAACCATGGACCAATCTAAGAACGAAGGATTTATCATGATAAATGCAATGCAATGCAACATTCTGCTAAGAAATGAAATATGAGAGATTAAGCTAAGACATGATTTCAATGCAATTTAGTCTAGAAATTGAAACTATCTTATTGCAATATGAAATTAATCTATATGAAATATTAAGAAATGAGACAATAATTTAGTATTCTAACAATGCATAAAAAGTAAGTGGTAATCAGGGGGTTCTGAATGAAGAATGAGAGTTCTTTTATAGACTCTGAGAGGATCAGAATAGAAACTTTCCTATTTTTGAAATAAAACAAATAGAAAAGCCAGTTAAAAACAGAAAGCTTTATTAAAAAGAATTCAATAAATTGTTTTATTCCTACTTTAACTGTTTTATCTCTTTGATTTAATATTGTTTTATTTGAATTTAATTGTTTTATTTCTCTTTAAAGCACAATTAATTCAAAGTTTCCATTTCTAAATAGAAATAAGATTTTTGAGAGAATATCCAATTAATTAAATAAATATGACCTTATAATTGCTTTTTCTCAATTATCTGAATAATTAAATTTAATTATTGAAAATGAAGATATTTATTTAATAATTAAATATTATTTAATTCCTTTTTCATGTGTCTCAGCTAAAGAGGGTGAATTTAATTTAATTAAAGTGCTAGGACTTTATTAATTAAATTAATTC
>MU223776.1:10420935-10441040 GCA_018584345.1 Thuja plicata
CCGGTTGGGCATCCACTCTCACTGGCTCTGCTAAAGCTCTTGGGAGGTAGCCACTCTAGAAGAATCACATGAATTTCTCTTACACCCAAGATCCATAAAGGCGAGGGGAGAGGATACGTTCATGTGGTTCTTAGGATTACAATATAAAAAACACTTCAATCACGCAAGACAATGATTCATTTTAAGCACCAACCGAAGTGTGTTTTAACTATTGAAAACATATAAAGGAAATTGTGAAAACAAGCAGGGTCTTCAACAAATGTCCTGCAATGAAACCCATTAGTAGTTTGTAATGCCTTTCTTCATATCAGCATCTTGCAATAAACATGTCAGAAGTTTGTGATGGCTTTTCTTTGTCTTAGCATCCTGCAAACCACTGTTATGCTATTTCAAAAGATAAAATTAGAGAACCACAGATGTCAGAAAATAGCAGGTGGTTAGAAAAATGAGGCAATGAAATATTAAATTGAAAGCTCTAGACTACAATTTTGCGTGATAAAGTATACTAGATCGCACGAAGAACTTTTCTAAGCCATGCGATGAACTAGAAAGTTCACGTAAAATGAAGAGAAATTTCGCACGAAATTAAAACAGAACCTGTACGGAAGTACGAAGAGAATGCAGAAAAGTGAAAATATGAAATGAAATGAGGCCAGATAGAAATATACCTGCCCCACTTGGGTGCCAGAAATGTATGTGTTAATTTTGGCCTTGTTAATCAACCACACACTTCAACATAGTCCTTCTTCACCAGGTACATACAAGACTAAATATGAGATTATTCATCTTATCTACCTACATGATTCGACCTGTTGCCTTCTATCTAGATGGGGTTTTTGAAATTGCTCTCAAGATGAGATTCTCACAACCATGGACCAATCTAAGAACAAAGGATTTATCATGATAAATGTAATTCAATGCAAGATTATGCTAAGAAATGAAATATGAGAGATTAAGCTAAGACATGATTTCAATGCAATTTAGTCTAGAAATTGAAACTATCTTATTGCAATATGAAATTATTCTATATGAGATATTAAGAAATGAGACAACAATTCAGTATTCTAACAATGCATATTTTCTCTAATAATTCAGGGGGTTTGAATGAAGAATTCTCTAATATTTCAATGCAATTCTGATTTTTCACCGACTCTACTTGACCTGAGTGTCAAATGCAGAAAACCCTAAATCTGTATTAATCATACATCATATTCAGTATTCTAACAATGCATATTTTCTCTAATAATTCAGGGGGTTTGAATGAAAAACTCTCTAATATTTCAATGCAACTCTGAGTTTTCACCGACTCTACTCGACCTGAGTGTCAAATGCAAAAAATCCTAAATCTATATTAATCATACATGATGTATGATTAATATAGATTTAGGATTTTTTGCATTTGACACTCAGGTCGAGTAGAGTCGGTGAAAACTCAGAATTGCATTGAAATATTAGAGAGTTATTCATTCAAACCCCCTGAATTATTAGAGAAAATATGCATTGTTATAATACTGAATTGTTGTCTCATTTCTTAATATCTCATATAGAATAATTTCATATTGCAATAAGATAGTTTTAATTTCTAGACTAAATTGCATTGAAATCATGTCTTAGCTTAATCTCTCATATTTCATTTCTTAGCATAATCTTGCATTACATTGCATTTATCATGATAAATCCTTCATTCTTAGATTGGTCCATGGTTGTGAGACTCTCATCCTGAGAGCAATTTCAAAAACCCCATCTAGATAGAAGGCAACAGGTCGAATCACGCAGGCAGATAAGATGAATAATCTCATATTCAGTCTTGTATGTACCTGGTGAAGGACTATGTTGAAGTGTGTGGTTGATTAACAAGGCCAAAATTAACACATACACATTGCATGGTTATTTTAAATTGAATACAATAAACAAATGACTAACCTACATTGATCTATTGCATTCTAGTAGGAAGGATTATGAATCTTTCTCTTAGGTCATTGCAAGAAAGAGTGACTACACTTGTTCTAAATGAAGGATTTAAAAGATAAATGAAATGATTAATCTATATGATATGCAAATTAAATTAAGCATTGATTTTATGACACCAATTTGAAATTTTTTTGTTCTTTAAAAGCACCAAATTGAAATGTACTCTAGATTATGGTTTACATGATTGAAAGTAAAATAACAATTATTCAATCAAAAGGATATGAAATGCTAAAATGCTTGAAATATTAAGAAATGAAAATTGCATAATAACAATAGCTAAAAACTGGGATCCGTTGTGATGGAAATGAAGCTCTCTTTTATAGAAAATCTCTCCCAAATCAATGGTCGAGATTAGAGGAAATGAGTGGGTCAGATTCGATTTGAGGAAGCACAATCCATGTGCAAGCAATTTGATTGGTCAAAAAATTTAGTATTTTTGGAAACTTCCAAATTGATTTTCAGTTAACTTTGTTTCCAAAATGATAAATAGATACGATTAAGCTAACTGAATAAAACAGATTTATTTCCAATTCAAATAAATCAGTTGATGACGTCATATGCATTAATTAATTTTCAATGCATATTTTAATTCAAAAATCAGTTGATGACATCATATGCATTTTTAAAGATTTAATTGATTTTAAATGCACATTTTTTTTTATTAATTAATTTAATTCGTTTTTGAATTTTATTGATAATTTAGTAATTTTATTAAATTAATATATTAGAATATCAATTAAATAATTAACTTAAGGTTTATTTACCAATATATTGTATTTTTGGAATTAATTAATTAATCAAGTGTGATAATTGATTAGGACCTAAGGTTCAGGTCAGATTAGCTTGAATTTGATGAATTGCCTGTTTGATTTAGGACTTAAGGTTTATCAAGATTAGGATTTATTGATATGTGATTAAGATTAGGGGTCTAGGGTTTAGATGACCATTTTTAGGTCATTACATTTTCCCCTCTTTGAATTGATGTGCGATCAATGAATTGATTCAAAGACCTATTAGTGAGAAGACCCAGGATAGTTTGATTTGAAGCGATGAAACCATTATTTTGATGAAGAAGACCGAATTCAAGATTGATTGGATGAAGATTGATCAAAAGATATAAACAAAATACTTGTTTTTATTTGAAGTGATGAAATTGGACATCTGTCAAGAACTGTTAAACCTTTTGATTGGTGTGAATGAATAAACCGTTTTATTTGAAGTGATGAAACTGATTACCATTAAGAGATTTGATTAGCAAGAAAATTCACTTGATTTGAAGTGATGAAGCCAATTTGATTGATGTATCTAGTCTCAATAATGAATATCTCATATAAGACCGATCTTGTCTGGTTTGAGTGTATTCATCACTGTATAAGACTATTGATTAAGTTGCCTTTGATTTTAAGATGATCTCAACTTGATTTGATGTGATGAAGCTGAGATGTCCCAAGTGATGCAGTTTTGATTAAGGATGTTATCACTAGAATGTTGATGTCCTGATCGTACCCCCTCGGGAGAGAAATCAAAATATGGCTAGGTGCCCCAGTGATGAGAAGCAATTCGATTATAACATGATGCAAGAAGAAGTTAATCTGATAAGAAATAGGTCCCAAGTGGTTAGGAAAAAACATGTACCTGATGGGAGGTCTTGGTGACCAAGATTGACCAAAAGTTTGATACATGGATTAACTAGAAGAAATATACGAGAGATTTCCATTGGTTGGAGTCCAAAAGACTGATTATGCAAGTGGTCAACTGTAGTTGATTGAAAAAGTGAAACATAAAAAATGACAAGCAAGAGGATTTCAAATTTCAATTTTGATCCTGAAAATGGAACTAGGATAGTTGAATTAGCGAGGGGTGTCATGTTCACGCACAACTGACCACTTGGAAAAAGGAAGATTGATCGATAAGAACCTTAGATCATTCACATCATAGATAGATATTGATATTATGCAGATTTCAAAACCATACAGATGTAGATGTTGATGCAAGACTAATGTGAATGCAACCTAAGGTGTAGTCACTGAACCTTTAGCATTGATAATTTTCATCATCGAGTATTTTTTGGAACATCGAAGTTGATACAATCCTTACTAGTGCCACTGTAACTATAAGAATATGAATATGACTTTCATCAGATAAGATATGAGAAACTAATGTAAGCATTAGGGAAAAAAAGCTGAAATGGCCTAAACATTGTTTCTAGTTGATGTTGCAAGAGTACACCAGTATCGAGGCATTCAAATCCAAGATAAGTATGAGTACAATCTTGTGTAAAAAAGCATAGAAATAATAGTCAAGGAGATAGTTATGACCTCACCTTGGCATACAAACAAATAGGATCAAGGGATGTGTGGCTTTTATTCCTTAATGCATGAGCTCTTACCACATATACCCAGTTTATTTAAAGTTGTAGGATCATCAAGACCACACCAACAAGCAGTAGAAAAAGAAAATATTATCAAAAAATCAATGAAAATATACAACATACAAATAGAAGTTCAACATAATTCAGCTAGTTTCAAAGTTTTCAAATGTGTATATGTATGAAGTGTTGAGAAATACCATCGTGCTTGTGAGTGTGATGTGTTTGATTTTTATCGATCTATTTTTTACCTTTACGATATCCATCTATTGTTTACCTTTACGGTATCCAATGTGTGTTAAGAAACATAGATGCATCCAAAGATAGTGTTAAGAAACACTTTTGATTAGGGTGTGGAGAAACACATGTTGCGTCAGTAGCAAGTTTTCCTTTAGAAATGACAAGATTAATGACTCTGGTGTAATCCAAAGATATGATCAAATTGGGGACCCATGCCCCATGGTAAAAAACATCAATTGGAGATAACTGACTTGACTCATACTATGACAAAAAAGCCAATTTGATTTCCCCCAGACTATGACTCTGGATCAGTTTCAAGCTAGGAGGGTTATCAAAAGAACCAAAGTGTTCATTCTCAAGAAAGATCACATTGTTTTGTCCCCAATGTCTAGCAAGGTGATGGACATTGCAAATGGATTAGGAAAAAAGACAATGACAGATGAAGAGGGTGAATGTGAGCCTCAAGGATAGTCTCCTCAAAATCACCCAAGCTAGGGAAAAAGAATACCACAATGTAGGCTCATGGAGTGGTGCTCAATAGCATATAAGATAATGACCTGATGTCATGAAAAGAATGTAGTCCAAAAGAATGGGCATGTCAAGAAGTTTTTGAGAAACTATTTTTAATTTTTTTTCTCCTTCATTTTGATCGAGACCAAGGGGTCAATTTTGGATAGGATATAGCTATGATAGCGCAATCAGGATATGGGATGATGAAGGGTATCATTGGATGTTTGGGATGAAGGAAATGATGTTTAGAGATAAGGATGATAGGCTTGGGATAAGAAATACCACGATAGGGTACCATGGATGAGAGAAAGAAAATAGGTTGATGGAAAGGATAATGAATGTCAAGATACATGTGTGTTCATGTATAGGCTTAACCTTGTCAAGATCAATAGTAGGAACATGGATGCTCATGGGATAGTTGGATGTAAGGTATGATGGATAAGATGACATGGAAGGAACTTACCCCCAAGTGAAGAGTGCAAGTAGGAGGAATTATGCATGATGTATGTTTGCTAGGTTTTCATCATGGTACTTATCCAGGGTATCATAAGAAGTAGTTTACACCATAAGATGGATTGGTTTATCTTTACTATTTCTACTAAGGTGCCTATTTACCAGGTTTTCACAAAGGCATATTTCCTCTTTTTTCTTTTCTTTTTGATTTTACGGAGGAACTTGAGCTTCTTTCTCTTTGGATAGTTCTCTTTTGAAGGATGTGCTATGATAGGCCAAGGCCACTGAAAGTACGCTCAAAGATGCGGATATGGTGATGGTAAAGAAGAATGATATGTAGGATAAGGAAGATGGTAGCTAAGGATTTATGTGATGGATTGGATAAGAGGAATGGAAGGATATGGGATGGATGGGTAGTAGGTAGGTGTGGGATATTGGATAGGGTATTGAAAGGTTTGTGTAGAGGTAGATGAAAATGGTGATAAGATCAACATTGACACACCCTTTTAAGGGTAGTGTCCAGGTGGAGGAAAAATGGATGGAATAGCTTGAGGCTTTGATGGATGAGTAGATATGGATCTCGGTACAAGAGGACCCAAGATGGATGGAGAATGGGGTGAAGTTTTCAAGGTAATGGATTTTGGGACATGAGGACCCAAAATAGAGTTAGAAGATGGGATATGTTTAGATGGAGATGAAGTGGAATACTTTGGAAGCTTGGATGCCAAATCTAACTATAATATATAAATTATGGATGATCTCCTAAATAAAGTTTGAACAATACAGATTTGTATATAAAAGAGACCTATGCCATAATTTAACCATTTACATTTAATTTGTAATTGATAAGGGATATATATTTGGAAATGAAAGAAAAGATTAATGGAGTAAAATAACTACCTCTCATCATAACAGATCTGAAAATACCATTTTCTGAAGCTTGTGTTGGGTTTCAAGAAAATTTGAGATCGGTTCTGGAATAGAAACGCAGAGATGAACAAAACCCAGAAATCTTTTTTTTGTTCTAACATAGTTTCAATTTGTACCCTCGAGTCAATGTCACCATTGACCCAAAATTTTCAATTCTGACCTAGGGAAGAATCGACCTAAAAAGTCTTCGATAGGAAATATATTTTGGATCCAGAAAGTTTTCCAAAAAGGGTATCTGAATTTGCACTCTGATCCACTATTTCTGAACCTGTAACTCGTGAAACAACACCTGCAAATATCTAAAAAAGAGGGGTTTTGGGGTGGCTATATAGGGTTTTGCCTTAGTAAAACCCATGTTTTGGTGATCTCCACCTCCATGAATAGCCGAATATAGTAGAATGTATGTGTGTGTGTTTCTCTTGGAAAGAACTTTGAATGTGTAATGTTAAGATCTAATCCTCTAGTTTAAAACCCTAACATGAATTATAAATGAGAGAGAAATGCATAGATTTGCATATGATAAAGAAAGAATACCAAGCCCCCAAGGCTAAAGTACTCCTACCAAACCCAAAATCTATAGTTTCTACCCCATGATAGTATCCTTTTAATTCTTTAATGTTGAAAATGGTGGATCCAAGAAGAAGGAAGGAAGGAAGAACTCTCTCTTGCTCCAAAGAAGATCCATAATGGCTTGTCTACAAAAAATCTTGTATGTATCAATGAATCATCATATCTTGTCCTTCTATATCATCCTCTTACTTTCTTGCATCATCATCATATCATAATCATATTTCCATCATACAATCTTACGATTTTCTCTCATGTAGAAATGAAGGCAAAATAGAGTGTTTATATAGAGATCTCAATATAGACCTCCTAAGGAAATGCAAGGGACCCAAATTAAAATTTCACCTTGAACTATGGTCCAATTACAATCACCAACAAAAGAGGGGATGTATTAATCTGAATATCAGGGAAAACACTTCCGCATCTGGACCCATAGACCTATTTTAAGTTTTAGAACCCTGATAAACTCCAGATTTGAAAGCGGGGACCACCACCTGACAGAGGTCAAGGTTGAACTTGACCTTGACCTAGGTCAAGGATGACCTCAACCTTGACCTAGGTCAAGGTTGACCTTGATTCTGACCTAGGTCTAAATTGACCTCAACCTAGACCTGAGGTTTCAGGCCGGTCTCCTTGGGAAATCTGCAGGATTCCCAGGTCAACTAGGAACCCAGGAAGGTGAGAAAACACACCAGAATGTTGGATAGAGGCACAAAGGCCAAAGCATGTGTATGATGAAGATTTAGGAGATTCAATACATAGGTTCTACCTAAAAATGGAGTCATAGAAAGAAAGATTAAGGAGGACCCAAAGGATCCTAACCCTAATTTCACCTAGAAATGCAAAATCAAGTGCATGTGCATCCTAAATGCAAATCTAATATGAAAATGTACTAAATGAGGGTGCTAAACCTACCAAAATGGAATTTATTCCATTTTAAGATGATACATTTATCCCCCACTTTAGGTTAGGTATGACACTACGTGAATATGCAAGCTAAAGTAAGAAAACATTGTAAAGTAAAAAGGATATAGCCAAGTCCTCAATGTGGAGATCCTACAAGAAACCATTAGTATCCACACCCTGTAGCACAGAAGGTTAATTAAAATCCATATATCATATAACCCTTACTAAGATGGTTTTGACAAGTGCATAGATCCCCTTATGCCCCATGTTTCAGCTTACTAATTATGAAAGGTGAAACAGGGTGATAAAGTTAGATCTATACACTGGATATGAAATTTATTGAAATGTCCATTCCTAAACCATTTAGGAGGATTCAAAATATTCCTAAACCATTCAATAGGTTAGTTATCTGAATCATGATTCCAATGCCACTAACAACACTGAAAATGGAGCTAATAAACTCAATTTATGATGAAAAGAGTGAATGCTTATCTAAATGCATGTAAAGGGAAATTCAAATTTGACCTATGTAAATTTAAAAAAAAACCCTAATAAAACCCTAATTTGCATCTATAAATAAGATGAATTAATACTTACCTTCTCATTCTTACCATTTTCATAACGTGGAAACAAGGAGAAAGATTCCCAAGAGAGAATAACTTTGAGCGAGTTGCATGGAGGTCCTGAGAGAGTGCCTAGCTAGCGGACAACCACTGCCTAAGGTAGGTTCCTTATTTTGGTGTTTGTGATTGAGAAATTCCTATTTTTATAGGGAAGGTCAACCTTGACCCAAAAAGGTTGACCCTTACCCAGTTATTTTGACCTTGACCCTTTAGGGTTGACCATAACTAGGAAGATCCTGTCCTTTCTAGGGATAAGGTCAACCCTGACCCAAAAAGGTCGACCCTAACCCAAAAAGGTTGGCCCTGACCCAGAAAGGTTGACCTTGACCCAAAAAGGTTGACCTTGACCCAAAAGGTTGACCTTTACTAGGTCAAGTGATTATTGTAGTTTTTTGATGATATATTATTGATATGATGCTATTTGTGCTAACATGATCTTGTCCATCTCCGAGAGCACCCCTTTGGAGGGCTTTTACTGACTGTCAAAGAGAACCTGTCTAGGCTATAGCAAGATGAGATATAACTATTGAGAGATGTGGGAATGTGCTAGGTAGAAGTCCTACCATAGATGAGGTTTCATTGATCCATGACATCAGCCATGATAGGGAGGTGGGATGAGGACACTTGTTCCTTCCATCTTCCATCAGGAGAGATCATGATCACATTGCAGGATGTATATAGGATCCTATGACTTCTAGTCCAAGGTGAGCCTATTAGATCGAGAGTGCAACAGGGTCCTCTTGAGGTGTTTTCAGATGGGGAGTACTGTTTGGGGTGGCTACCATAGATGACAACCTGATCAGTTCAGATCACTCTATCAACCATACTAGCAGGTTCAACACCCTTGGTATGGAAAGTGATGCTATGTATACTCTCTTTGGTTGTAATACCCAACTCAAAGGGTATATTTTTCTTAGCACCATTCACCCAACTTGTACAGAGGAAGGAGAGTGATTTCTCATGGGGCCACAACATGTTAGCCCATCTTTACCATGAGTTGAGTTAGTTAGTGAGATTTCAACGGGAGAGTTTTATAGTGTGAACCTTGCTACGGGTTTGGATGTTTGAGCATTACACATGTAGGAAACCATAGGGTGTTTTGGTGATGGTAGATGCAAGCACACCAAGAGATTTTTCTTATCCTCTAGTAGATGTCTGGTAGTAGAGAAATATCCTCTTTATGAGGGTACGCTTTGACCATATACTAGGTATTGATGCAATATGGAGACCATAAAATTGGATGACAGGATGGCCAGATACTCGACACCAGTTGAGACACTCCTAGTAGTGCAAGATGCTAGAGGGTCATACTATTCATGCAGTGATGCCATATTATTATGATAGAGTAATGATATAGTTTGGTCTGACACAAGGGGTCCCCTAGACAGTACCTCGGTATGAATATGTGACGAGATACTATCAGAGACCCGACGCCATACGTCGACCCACAATAGCAGATATTATAGATAGCAAGACAGATAAGACCAAGGATACAGAGGTAGATCCCAATGTATCCCATTTAGGTGTTAGTAGAGATTATATCAGATATTGGATTCTACAGGGTACCCACCCCATATTCACTGATGACTACCCTACAGGTGATCTAGGTCTTTTAGAGAGGATGCACCAACATGGTGACCTACCAGAGGAAGAGGAGAAGGATCATAGAGATGAGGAGGAGCCCATCCTCAAGGGAGATCCCATGGAGGAGGAGAGGGAAGAGGAGAGAGAAGAAGAGAGAGAAGATGAGGGAGCATACAAGATAGAAGAGGATATGCCTCTAGGTGGTAGTACAGGTGTAGATGATCAAGCGATCCATGTTGTACCATTGAGATCATGACAACCTCCCCATGCACATACAGAGACATCACCACCTAGACCTAGACATAGAGAGAAAGGAGAGGGTAGTCACTCCATGCCCCCACCATTTAGATCCTTTGGTGACACCTAGGAGGGAGATCTAGGTATGGTACATGTAATTTGATTATAATATCTCAAGTAAATGTTTTTCTAGAAGAAGTACTAAAAGATAAATATGTTTGAATTCTGCAGCTAGTGTAATAGAGTGGAGGATCTTTGTGTCCAAGGTTTTGAAGGATACATATATATCCTACCAACTACCAGCTAGTGAGTGAGAGTTCCTTATTGAATAGAGGGATCGCGGCAGGCATGCATATATTTTTGCATGCATCCAGCGAGAGCTGAGGTTATGAAAAGAAAGAGAAAGAAATTGACAGCTGACCTACAAAGAGCTAAGGAGCATAACTATGAGATGATAATATTGAGGAGTCATACACGGATTACCATATTGAGATCTTCAGCCTCACACCACAAAGTAGAGAGAGCTGAGAGCCACCAACCCTTAGAGCATAGAGATTGAGATTGATAAACATGGCATATGTGCCATATATGTACCAAACTCATGGAAGTTTATATATATATGAAAAATGTTTCTTGCCCAGTTAGTTCTATGATTGATTACTTTTTCTTTTCATCAATGCACAAAAACTTAACATAAAGAAAGAATGATTTTATGTATGAATGTATTCAAATCACATAACCTACAAAACATACATAACTATTCTATAGGGAATACATAAATACACAAAAATAAAAATAAAAAAAATTGATGTGTTTAGGGTTAATAACATTTGAGATGCATAATATTAATAGGTTCCTTAAGGGGAACACCATCCATATCAGCAATCTTATAAGCACCTAAAGTAAAATCCTCAATTACCACAAAAGGTCCAAGCCAAATAGGGCTAAATTCCTCTTTTTCACCAGGTAAAGCATTCACATTCCTTTGATTTTCATATAAGACTAAATCACCTACCAAAAATTATTGTTCAATCACCTTATGATTATATTGTTTTTTAAGTGATTTATGGTAAGCCTTAATATGCTCTAAAGCATTTATTCGTTGTTCATCCAACATTTTTAATTCTTGTAATCATTGTTCCCAGAAAGTATCCTTGTCATTAATCCCATGGAATGAAACACATAGAGAAGGTATTTCTAATTCTAATGACATAATAGTATCAATACCATAAACAATATTATAAGGATAAGTACCCATGGTAGTATAGAAACTAGTCCTATAAGCCCATAAAGCATAAGTAAGTTGGGTATGCCAGTCTTTCGCATGCTTATTGACTTTTTTCCTTAAGATTTCTTCAATAACTCTATTCGATGATTTGGCTTGACCATTAGATTGAGGATAGTAGGGAGTATAAAATCTATGTTGAATATGATATTTCTCCAAGAATTTTGTGACTTCTGTATTCTTGAAAGAAGTGTCATTATCCAAAACTATTGTTGAAGGAATACCAAATCATGCTATAATCTGATTAAGAATAAAATTGAATATAACATCGGCAGTAGTAGAATGGAGAGGAATAGCCTCTACCCACTTTGTAAAGTAATCTATAGTCATGAGGATGTATGTATGTCATCGAGAATAAGCTGGTGAGATTTTTCCAATAAGATCAAAACCTCAAATACTAAAAGGCCACAAATCAACTTGATTACGAAGCTCACGAGAAAGAGCATGAACTAAATTACCATGTTGCTGACACTGAGGACACTTCTTAACAAATTTAAAAGAATCTTGTTCATTATTTGCCAATAATATCCCATTCTAAGAAGTTTATTAACTAAATATTTCCCACCAAAATGTCCCCCACAAGAACCAGAATGGGATTCTGCTAAATCTATCAGAACTTCAATTCTACTAAGACATCTTAATAGCAAACCATTATAAAAAAATTTGTAAAGCATATCACCTAAAATTATATAACGTGCTGCAAGCTTCCGAATATGATTACGCATGTTCCTTGTTGCTGATTCAAGAAATGTATTGTCTTTGAAAAAATGAAATATATGTGAATACCATTCATGCAAATGCAAGTTAAAACAATCAGCAATAACCTTGTTAGAAATTGTAGGGTGTTTAAGAGTGTGTATAGTAAATTCAAAGTCTTTGACATTATTCTTGAAAAAAACCAAGGAAGCTGTGCTTTCCATGGCGTCTGCATGTCAATTATCTTTCCTAGGTAAGGTCTGAATCGTATAAGAAGAGAATTGTGAAAGAATATCAAGAGCCAATCCTTTATATTGCATCATTTTATCATTCTTAGTCTGATAACCCCCTTTGATTTGTGCAACAATCAATTGTGAATCCCTGTAGATTTCCAAGTTTTTAAAATGAAGGGATGAAGTTTCTCGTAAGCCAACTATAAGAGCTTCATACTCTAAAATATTGTTAGTACAAGGAAAGGTAAATTTATATGACATAGGGATTGGTATCTTTGTAGGAGGGATCAAGATAATACCTACACCAGAACCTGTCTTGCATCTAGAACCATCAAAATATAATTCCCAAACATCTTCATACTTAATAGCTAAAATATTCTCATCAGGAAATTCTATTGAGGTGATGATTGTATTAGAATGAGGACAAGGAGCTTCAGCTAAGTAATCAGTTAAAGCTTGTCCTTTAATTGATTTTTGAAGAATGAAATTAAGATTGAATTCTATAAGTAACATCACCCACTTAGCTAGATGACCAAAGAGATCAATTTTTAAGAGGATCAAATTTAACAATCACATTAACCTCAAAATTCAATAGATAATGCCTGAGTTTTTGACAAGCGTAAACTAAAGCCAAGATTTGTTTTTCTAAATCGGTATATCTTGTTTCATAATCAAGTAAAGTATGACTGATGTAATATACCAGTCTTTCCTTACCTTTGCTATCATGTTGAGCCAACAATGCACTCACAGCATGGGAAGTGGCAGAAGTATATAGATAGAAGTGTTTATTAAATTGAGCAGGTTTCAAAATAGGAGGATTAGAAAAGATACTCCTTAAATTGTTCAAAGGATTCTTTACATTCTTGGTTCCAAGAAAAAGTGGTATCTTTTCTAAGCAAGGAGGTGAAAGGAACAATTCTATCGGCTAAGTTAGAAACAAAGCAATGAATAGCTTGTATTTTTCCTTGTAAAATACGTAATTGAGAAATATTCTTAGGAGGAGGCATGTTAACAATAGCATCAATCTTTTTAGTATCGACCTCTATGCCTCGCATAGAGATTATAAATCCTAATAATTTACCAAAATCAACTCCAAAAGCACATTTCTTAGGATTTAATCTCATATTATAACTCCTAATTATTTCAAATATTTTCCTTAAAATAAACACATGGTCCTCTCTTTGTATATATTTCACCAAGATGTCATCTACATAATCTTCTAGAATCTTATGGATATAATCATGAAAAATCAAGGTCATAGCACGTTGATAAGTTCCTCCCGCATTTCTTAATCTAAAAGGCATCATGACTCAACAAAATTTTCCCCAAGGTGTTATAAATGCAGTCTTAAGTTGGTCTTCAATAGGAATAAAGATTTGATTATAACCTGAAAACCCATCCATGAAAGATAATAAAGCATGACATGTTGTTGAATCCACAATCATATCAATATTGGGTAGGGAGAAATTATTTTTTAAGGATGTTTTATTTAAATCTCAAAAATCAGTGCACATCCTTATCTTATTCTCTCCTTTAGAGATAGCCACAACATTAGAAATCCATTCAGAGTAATCAATAGAATGGATGAACCCAGCACCTAATAATTTTTCAATTTCAGCTTTAACTAACAAGGCAATGCCCAGATTCATCTTTCAGATTGTTTGTTTCACAGGTTGGACATTAGGTTTGAGAACAATATTATGAGTAACAATCTTAGGATATATACCTGGCATATCCAAATATGTCCAAGAAAATATATCCTTATATTCAAGAAACAAGGAAACCAATTGATCATGTTCATCTTGGTTCAAATATTTCCCCACTTTGATTGTTTTTTTAGACTCATTCTCATCTATTTGAACTTTCATAGTATCAGTTATTAATAAATTACTTTGCATGGGAGAATCCATTGGCAAAGGAGAAATATCTTGTTCATCACATTCTCCAAAATAGGCTACATTATTCAAACAATAAGGCTTTCTCCTTTTATGATGAAACGTAGGTAGATCTTGATAAGCTCCTAAAATATCAGGTAGGGCTTCATCCTCAGGAAAAATATCCAAACTAGGTTTTTGATCCATGTCAAGGAGAAGTGGATTAACCAATTTTAAATGTCCACCACATATATGATTGAAATTAAGAGGAAAAGTTGATGGTTGTTTATAAGGATTGAATCCTAGCCCATAAGTGTAATCATAAACTTCATTGTTCAAGGGCACTTGTACACCTTGTTCATATTTTCCACATCCTTTCCCATTGAATCCTGATTTCCTAAGTAAATGATAACCAGAACCATATCTATTGGCCATATCAGATTGAGTTAAAGGAGCTGAATATGTAACAATGTCATAGCAATCTGGTTTTATTGTCTCAATTATTTCTTCAAGTGAATCAACAACAAAGTTACTTTTTGATTCCCCTGAAAGTGGAGAAGGAGTAAAAACTTATATTTCAAACCCATTTTGTTCCTTCATGAACTCTTAATTAGAAACTTTGTATTCTCCCATAAAAGAAGGATTAAAATCCAATGTTCCCCAATCATCTTCATTCAAAGAAGAGGATTGAGCTTCAACTTGTTTAACTTTGTGTGGTTTCTCAGGTTCCTTACTTGGTTGTATAGGTTCATAAATCTTAGCATATTCTGCATTTAAGAAAGGATTTGGTGCATCATCTGCATGTAGTGTATACATCATATTGTTATAAATGAACCTAACCTTATGATATAGAGTAGAAGGAATCACATGCATAGTATGTAACCAAGGTCTTCCTAACAAAAGGTTATAATTGAGAAGTCCAAGCATAACATGACTAGGTGTGTTAAGAAGGAATGTACAAACCTTAATAGGTAGTGTAATAATACCCAAATTTTTCTTTGCAATGTTATTAAATCCATGAATAGGGATATTATATGGTTGAATGGTTGTAATATTGGCTTTAATATCCTTAAGCACATCCGTGCTACAAACATTAAGCCTGTTGATGGGATTTTGTGACTAGTCCACCAATAGATGCAAGTTGGCATCGGGTACCAGGGTACCATCCAACTTTGCCTATAAAGGTTGTCTGAGGAATAAATTATTTGGGCCTTCAAGCACCTGAGTGTTAGGTCTTGACGGTGCAGGAGCTAAGTTGGGTGTGTGACTGTTTTGTTCAAGGGGATAGCTAGTTTTTCTTGGCTTGTCTTCTCCAGGGATTTTGTTAGGTCAGGATTTCCTGCAAGCATTTGGTTTATCAAACAAACTTCAAAAGATATGCCAGGGTTAGAGTGTATCCATTCTACTTATAGTTATGCAAATACATTTAAAACATCAACCATGCTCTAACAAACTATACTAAATACTAAACATATATAGAATCAATGATTCATACATGTTCAATAGCATGGGAAAAGAGGTCATTAATCTACTTAAACATTAGAGAAAAGGACATCAAAAACATATAGCACAAAAGAGTGTTAACTCAGAGATCAAGACACCAACAACATCATTTCAAGAATCCTTCCTTCTTCATTAACTATTTTCTAGCAGCACTAGTGTGTACATCAACAGCTTCAAGAGAGCATCTATCTACTAAGAACCACTAGTTTCTACTAAGAATTGAGCTCTGCAACTACAAGAAATGAAATGCTAAAAGCTAATAGTATGGACTCCAAAATCATCAATTTTGCCAACCCTTGAAATGAGGTGAGACTTGTTATTTATACACATACTTTCCCTAAAGTTAACCTAATCTAACTTTATAGTCAACAATAAAATACAATATTTGGTGGCTTGTACTACTAGTACCACTTTAGAACTACCTTGAAAAGAGTAGAGGTATGACATGTCAGAATAATAAGACAAGAAGAGAGGTATGGAAGAATCAGCATCAAGAAGAGTACTACAAGAAGAAAAGAAGAAATTTGATCTCTCCATAGTTCGAGGCTACATGCCTCTTCAATGAAATATGTGGCCCACTATCTTTGATGCACCAGGTAATTAATGCTAGAGAGGCACCTTGGGAAGACCATCTGTGAGAACCATCCCTCCAACTAACACACTCTATTGGGATCACCTTCCTTTTGACCTTGTTATTAATTTCTAGATAGTGACTAGTCGGCCCTAGGGAACCTGAACACGGGCCACCAAAAGAATACAAAACTATTGGATCTAGAAGCTTACACTCAAATAATAATGAATATAAAAGAATGCACCCTATTGGTGATAATCCCCAGAATATGGAGAATTTTATTGCCCTTTACTATTCTTAAATGCTTCCAAAATTTTCCTGATGCCATCCTCATCTATGTCCTTAATACTATTCCACCAATCGCGGATAGCTTCAAACTTCTCCTCAACTTATCCAGCCCCATTCTAGAATTCATCTACTAATTTTATGGCATCATGAGCCTAGAGCATCATCTTAGATATTCTTGATAGCTTTCCTCTATTCAAGTCCCCGACAGACTGATACAGGGACTCCATCAGCTCATCATACTTACTAAGGACATAGTCCTGTGGGGCACACATTCTAGTGGTGAAGGGTTTTAATTGTGACAAATTTACAATGAATGCTTTAAATAGACCCAAAGGATATTGGACCACATTTAATTTCTCTCTTAGGGCCTTAACTAGTTGCTTGCATACCTCAATCTTGAGGCCAAGTCTCGAGTACTGGAGCCGGAGGGACTCAAATGATTCCTCCCCCAAAATTCTTGTCTCCATGATGGCCTCTTCCCCAGGGTTGATGACTTTGTCCAGCTCGGTCTTCCATCCTTCACATTTCTCTAAGTCTCCCTCCCATAGGATAGTGGAAACATTCACCTGATTCAAGGGATTATTGATCTGGTAAAGATTAGGGAGTGAGACAACTAAAAATTATCTTACAACCATTATCTTCTCAGTGATCCACATGTCCATAGCCTAGGCATTATTCTTCATGTCCCTTAGAGTATCCACATCACCCTGTGCAAGCAGTAGCCCAGAGGTGGAAGCTTCTAGATGGATCTCGGCCAGGGGCTACAAAAGTTCTATTAGAAGTCCAAGGAGATTCTCATTCTTTTCTCTTTCCTCCTTCAACTTCTAGGCCTATTTATCATACCGAGCCTCTACTACCTGGGTTGCCTCTTTTAGTAGTTCTAATTCTCCCTGCTTATCTCTCCTCCCCATAGGCACTTCCATGATCATATAATCTTTGGCCCTTATTGCCGCTGCATCTAAATCCGGGGGAGGTGTTGCAATTGTTGCAACTGTGCTTCCTTATGTACCAGTCCAGAGGGTATGGACTGTGTTAGTGAACAGATTTTTCCTTCTTGAAATATAACTATCAAAGACTCTTAAAACCCAAATACAAAAAGGAAATAAATTCACTAACAATTGAGTTAGTCACTCACAACCACACTCTGCATTCAAAGGCGCAGTTTCCTTAAACAAGAAGAATTTTTAATAAAATGTTTTATTCAAAAACATCTATTTTTTGAAATATACTTTTGACTAGAAAGCATGAAAGGCTGTGATTCACATCGCCATAGATAACTGATTAACTATTCAGATATTTTGAAGATCAATAAGATATACAAGCTAAGTGACTCAAACCTTAATCAGAAAAATAACAAAAGAATGGCGGATTCATTAGGATAATAGATCTTAAAAGAATACTGACTAAATCCAAAATATATTTTTCACAGATCATAACAACATGTTCATTTAATTCCAACTAAAATCAAAACCATGCATTCTGATAGACCAACTGATCCACAAAATGATAAAATCTACTTATATTTCCAACTGATAACATATATCCATATATTTGAAAATATCCAGTATCATTACCACAGGAATAACTTGAAAACAAAATAGATAATAAACAAAGTTTCTTTTCCAGAGAACCGACCCTCACTTGGTTGTCCAAAATATCATATATAGCCACGCAGGGCTTAATTCAATTTTTAAAACTAACTACCTCAAAAAAAGAAAGAGCTTCAGAAATGAACTAAAATAGAAAACTACTTATGAAACTAAATGGCCAATTGACCAACTGTAGCTCTAGAATTGGTGTTCATGGCATTTTTCATTGTCTTCCATTCCTTGAATGCCATGGAGAAATTTTGTCTCAGCTTTTGGTTTGGTTTGGCAGCTACTTTAAACCTTTACAACCAAACATCTTTGAAGCACTGTGTCTATTGGGTTTTGTTTGCAATCACCTTCAGATGTTCATCATCATAGACCACCACCAATTCCACATGAACTAGGATTGAATGATTAGTCATCCCGATTTCTTTGGCAGCTTTCAAGTTTTCCAACTTTTTATGGAAGTAGGGAAGCACCTTAGACATTTCACCACTGGCTTCATTCTCTAGTCTGATGATCTTCCCTGTACATTCATTTTTCACTAGTAAGGTGTCTCTTAGGTTGATCTGGGCTTCAATTATCTAAGATGATTCTTCTATTACCTGTTCATATAATGAACTTTCCCATTCCAAATTCACTTTGACCATGAATAGTGAATTTTTGTCCATTCCAGGCACTGCCTTTTCAGAAATAAACTTATTTATACCATAGGTATAAACATTCTCCATATTATGCATCTCAATTTCTAATTCCCCCCTTTTCTTTTTCCACAACTCCACATCATTTTCTACTATATTTAGTAATTTTTCAGCTTTTGTCATAACATTATCAAAATCACTAGAAAACCTAGTAATTTCATCATTTATCTTATCCATCCATTTGAAGAAGGTTGTTAATATTGATTTGTCCTTGTGTACCTGGTCCATGAATTTTTGACTTTCAGGGGACTTTACATCCAAATCAAAAGGGACCATTGTCAGTGGCTAAGGCAGAGGATTATAAATCTGCTGAATATACTTGCCCATTTCACAAAGGGCCTGCTTCAATTTGATCTTATCCTCAACATCCTTTTTCACTTTGTGACTGATTTTCTTATTGGATGAATCAAATATTTTTAAATCAGTTTCTCTGGTGGACATGCCTAGATCTATCTTTTCTACATGGAAATCACTTTTTGTAACCTCATCACTAGTTTTATCTGAGTTTGGTTTGAATATCTCTGCCATCCATCTTAGTATCCACATCGACCATGGCTTCTACCTTTGGCTTCTTACCTCTTGGGGTTTTTTGGAGATATTTGCCAACCAGATCTCTAATTGGAGCAGATATTGGAACAATTCTCCTTTTATTATTAACCAAAAGCCCCAACCAATTGGGAATCTTTGGTGTAGGAGCATCAGTGGAAGGGGTTGATACTAATAAGTTTTGGTGGTCTTACCCTACTATTTGAATCTTTATAGGGCTTGATGGAATCTTATCCATTTTAGCCTTTTTCTTAGGCTTTTTTCCACTCTCATCCAGTTCAGAGTCAACTGTAATGCAAGGGATCTGTTGGTTCCTTTTCTTGCTGATATAAAAATACCCTCTGAGGGTTCACTCTATTTATCCCTAACACTGATTCAGCATAGAATAGAATAACAGAAACAAGGTTTTGAAACCTTCTGCACTTTGAGC